>JAJOOS010008208.1:0-17684 GCA_029582725.1 Solanum chiquidenum | reverse complement strand
GATCTAGTCCAATTATTAAAGTCAATCACATTATTTTCGTGAGGAAACACAAAAAGATTCTTTTGATTGCTAATTGTTTAATTAATTAATTAATTAATAGTACTAATTGTCCCTATTCTAGCTAGGAAGAAAATAGTAATTAAAAATAGTCCCAAAAGTATGCTTTAATAAGAGTTTCAAGGAATTTCAAGTCTTGTCAAATTCTAGAAATTGCAACGCAAAAATCGAAGTAGACGCTAAATTATTGTACACAGAGAGTTGCAAAAGTACCATAGCAAGAGTTTGTTAAGTATTTGATGAAAATAAAAAAAATACTCATTTTGACTAATTTAAAGGATATATCAAAATTGTTTAAACCATAAGTTAAAAGATAATTTTTGAATGTACACTTAAACATAAGGGATCATTTTTGTCATTATCTCGAAGAAAAAGAGATTGTTTTTTAGCAAAATACATTGTTCATCAGAAATGAAATATTAGTTCTAGTCTTAAATATTATTATGGCAATCTGGATATTGTATTAAAAAGTCCAATAATATACTCCTTCAATATATATTTAACTTGATACACTTCTTAAAAGAAATATATATTATTCTTAATTATTATATGTTATTTTACTCATTAAAAATAAATAATAATGAAAATAAGATTCAAAATAATAAATCATTTATTGATAAGTAAAAATGAACGAAGGAGGAATATATTTTTACTTATTTTGTAAAAATAAACGGTGAAGGTTGACTTCCTCTAATTTCAATAGAATATACATCTATTCATAAGTAAAAGCGGTTGAAGAGAGTAAATGTTTTCTTATTGTACAAATGAATGGTGAAGGTTGACTTTCTATAATTTCAATACAATAGACATTTATTGACAAGTAAAAATAGAAAAAAAGTAAATAGTTTTTTATATTGTAAAAATAGGTGGTGGAGGAATTTCAATAGAAATAGATATTTATGGACAAGTAAAAATAAATATTTTCTTATTGTAAAAATGAACAATTGAGGTTGATTTTCTAAAAATAGACCTTTATTACTAATAAGTAAAAATAAACGGAAAAGGTAAAAATATTCTTTTTGTAAAAATGGACGGTGGAGGTTGACTTTCTATAATTTCATTTACATGAAAATAATTGTGTCAAATGATTTTGTTAGAATAAAAAAAATATAAAAGAATGATATGGTCAATGAATAAGACTTATTTATTAATGCATTTTAGGACTTGAGGAAGATGAGTCGGAAGTCAAAAGGTTAAAATAGTATATTACATTTTAAATATTTATTGCGATGATTTAATTAATTATTATATTTTATTTACGATTGTATTCACTTTTTTTATTGCTTTGTTATGTGTTACTTGATTGAGAATTTTTTTAAAATTATATCTCTATTTTTATGAGATAAAAATAAGTTTACATATACTTTTCTTTTCAAACTTTACTTATAAAAATACACCAAATATTACTTGTGAATACGATACTGATGAATTTATTAGTTATAAACTTATAATTAATTTAACTGGAGAAAAATTGGTTGTTGTTTGTATTAAAATTTATAGTCATTACACATATGGTTGTTGAAAATTACGAATAGAAAATAAAGAAATAGCCACTACTTAGAAGTTAGAAACATAGTATAAGTATTAATATAAACATTTATATGGATACACCAAGTTGTGTGCATCATCTTGTTAATTAAAATCGTCATCAATATATTATTATTTACTTAATTATATTAAAATATGATCCCTAAGATACAAATAGACTTTATGTGGGGCAATCATTTGAAAAGATTTGATTAATAAGAGATAATTTATTATTTATATTCAATTTACTTTTACTTATACGTATTAATTAGTAGTGAATTAATAAAATTATAAAACCACCTCAACTCTCCGTTTCTAGCATGTTATAGTTATTAAAGTCTCTAGACGATGAAAATTGGAGATTATTGTTAAGTCAGATACTTCGCGAACTATATTCAATTTTAAGACGTTATTTCGATGCACTTTAATTGCCCTCGTGAAGAGGCGTAATCCAATACCATTAATATCCAATAGCTTTTATAATAATGATTGAATCTACTACTATCTCATTCATTAAATATAACAGAGCAAATGATGATATCTGAATAAACATATGGATGTTTACTTAAAGAAATGTGTTAAATTAAACATGAAGGGAGTATTGATTCATAGTAAATTAATTTTCTTAATCTAATGTAAACATGATTAGAAATATCAGGAGAAAAAAAGAGAGAAGAAAAACATGTTAAAAAACAAAAAAAAAAAAAAGTAAAAAGAAAGAGACAAGAAACTTAATGCTTCATTAAAAAAAATATTCTCTCTACAAGTAGGCAACTAGTAAAATTTTCTTCCCCTTTTCCCATTTACTATTTTATTCATATTATTTGGAATATGTATGAGACAAAGTCAAAACTCCCAGCCTAGTAAGATCCAGCAGGATAAACAAGGTTTAATAATATCTTATAATAAATTTATATCGTCAATTAAATAAAAAATTGAGTATTTACAGGTAATCTCTTTAAATTTAGAATCATTTAATCTCATTTGGAGTCAAAAAATTGTAATCGTAATAATTTTTTCTGTATACAAAATGATCCTTAAACAATAGAAAAGTTACTCTCCCCCCTCTTTTAGCTATCATTTTAGTTTTAAAAAAAATTATTTGAAATTAAGTGTCATTTTAAAATGTTAAGATGATGAATTGATATTTGTTTCTAGCTATACCGTCTTTTTAATATTGAACAATATTCTAAAAATATCAATTGCTCTATTTTAAAAGGATTTTTTGAGACTTGATCAGATACCTTACAAAATATTTTGAGACTCATATATGAAACATACTCCCCAATGATCGATTATATATCTAAATACACCTATATAATGCTCAATATTCTGGGATAGCTTAGCAATTTTCATCAAAATCATGTGTCAAATTCTTTAATTAGCAGGTTGACGCTCAAATTTCATTAAAAACAAAAAATAAAAAATAAATTTATCTATAAAAGTATGAGAATAAAAAGTACTCCAAATAATTTGCATAATGTTGGATAGTTAGAGAACATCATAAAAATATTATCATTCCAACATATTCTAATTATGTTTGCGTCCCACGTCTCATAACTTATTTCTCATCTCAATATTAAGTAAAATGTCTTGCCTCACATTAGCATCGTAATACGTAAGTTTAATAAATAAAAAATAAGAAAGAAGAAAGAAAGTTACATAAATGAACATGTTGGATGTGTGTGGCCTCTTACACGCATCCGCGCTTTTCGTTAGCTATCATATCACACACAAAAATCCAAAAAATAGACTATACTAAAATAAATAAATTATAATTCTAAATTTTATATATATATATATATATATATATCAACAGTATAATAATTAATATGAATTGTATTAGAATGATTAGAACCTTTTATTTTTAATATAGGAATTCTAAACTTTAGTTTTTTCTAAAAAAATGTTATTAAGAGTGTTCCTTTAATTGAGTCGTGTATCATATGACATAAATTTAATCGTGTTTCAATATAATGTATCACGTACCTAATGATTTTTTTAAAAAATACTATATATATAATGTAACTTGTTATGGTAGGTTGCATATCAATTATTTAAACTTACTTTTTTTGGTCTTACATTACGCTTTCACTTCTCAAAATTTAATTTGATTAATCAATATATTTGTCATTTTTTGCTTCTAGTGAGTTGATTTAACTAATTCTTAATAATAAATTAATTTTAATTTAAATATTTAAAAATTAATACAAAAATATTATAAAATTATAATATTTGATAAAAATTTATATAATTTAATTTAAAAAATATATATATAGCAAATATTTTAAGACAGATATACTAAGTGTATTTGAAAAGAATGAATCACTCCCGAATTAATTCCTCTAATTGATTGGACCAAAAGTGCGATGATTTACTTCACAAATATTCTTTTTTTTTTTGGGTGGGGATGGGGGGGGGGGTGTTTGAAGTAGTTGGTGGATTTTTTCTATTTAAAGGCCTTAGACAAAATCCAATTTCAAAAATTCTTCTCTCTTCTATTTCTATTATCATCTTTTTCCATTGTCTATTTCTTTCTAAAACACAAAATATTTGCCTATTTTATCCCCTTTTGAAGGATTTTTTTAAGAAAAAAAAATGGTTTGTATGGTATCTCGTACAGGAAGGCAAATGCAGAGGTACAATAAAGGTCATCGTCTTGTTGTTGGGTAGGTGTAATTTTTTTATTTTAAAAAATAAATTGTGTCCTAATTTTTTTTAAAAAAATAAATTAATAATTATTTTTTTATGTTATTTTTTGCAGATGTATTCCATATAGATTTACAAGAAATGGTGAATTTGAGGTGCTTGTAGTTAGTTCACAAAAAGGTCATGCAATGATGTTTCCCAAGGTACATATATAAAATATAATTTTTTTCGTTAAATTCTTTTTAGAACAGACTAAAAAGAAAAATATTATTATATAAATTAAAACGGAGAAAATATTAAATTATATTTGTAGGGAGGATGGGAAACTGATGAATCAGTAGAAGAAGCAGCTTCTCGTGAATCCCTTGAAGAAGCTGGTGTTCTTGGCATTGTTCAGGTAATTTAATTTTATAAATAAATATTTTTATTTTTATGTTTATACAAGTTGTAATATTTAATTGGTTAACAAATAATTTGACTGGACACAAATTTTTAAAAATAAACTACTAGGTCTTATCGACTTCAAATAAGAATAAAGGTTATGTACACTTTGTTCTATTCAGATTCTACCTATGAAATTACACGAGTCATGCTGTTATAATTTATGTGGTGTTGTGTATTGGTGGACATGAAGGTTAAGAAAGATTGATATTTTTTCTGAATTGGTGATCTAAAATAAATCATAAATATTCATATATCCAAAAATTTCTAATAGAATCGATCTTTTTTCTGAATAAAAGTAGGATATTTCTTGTTGCTGTTGGATATCTCATTCGTACACATTTTTTTTTTTTTTTCGAGCCTCTAGTGAGTTACTGGCAGAGTTCGAATAGGAGAAGGTTTAGAGTCAATCTTTTTCTAAAGAAAAGTATGACAAATAAATTAGTTAGTTAAATGTATATAATTACTTTTTATTGGAGAAATTTTAATAATTTTTGGGTGTTTTTTTTCAGTGTGAATTAGGAAAATGGAGATTTAAGAGCAAGAGCCAAGGCATTTATCATGAAGGTTACATGTTTCCATTGCTTGTTACTGAACAACTCTCACTTTGGCCTGAGCAAAATCTAAGAAAAAGAGCATGGGTAAGTACTTTATAATATTTTGAACACCCTAAAAAATATTATTATTATAAAAAAAATCAAGATTTAATTTTTAAGTAGCAAGAAACACTATAATTAATAATAACATATTCAGTAAGATTTTAATTGTGGGATTTGAAAAAGGTGGAGTGTACACACACCTAACTAGTCGTATCTTGTGTGAGGTATAGGGATTATGAGCGAAGCCAGGTGGGAGCAAGAGATTTAATTTCATTCAACACAGAAAATTATACTGTGTATTTAAGGTTTAAATTATTTTTTAGAAAAATATTAAGTAGATATTAAGTCTTCTTACCGATGTATCAACTTTTGTGATCTGTTGCTAAACAACAAAAATCGTGAATTAACAATATATTATCAAAAAAATTGTTAGCTACAAGCTACTTAACAACATATTATCGACGAATTTCATAGTTAATTTTTATTTTTTATTTTTTTAAGTGAAACTAAACTAAAATTTTATTTAATTTTATTTGTGTAGATGACAGTGGAGGAAGCAAGTGAAGCTTGTCAACAATGGTGGATGAAAGAAGCACTTGAGAAATTAGTTAATAGGCTAAATTCATCAGATCTTGAAAGTTCTCTTAGCTAGAAAATAAAATAATTTATTTTCTTTAGGATTTTGTAAATAAATCTATAGAGAAAAAAAAAGTCCAATGATGTTCATAAATGTTGGATAATCAATGGGCTTTCACACCTGTATCATTTATGGCCAATGTTTGTGAATTTTTGTTTATTGTTTATGTTTGTTGATCATTTGGCTTAGTTACATAACTATGATTTTGGATTTATATGTTCGAAATAATATATAAATATGTCATTTAACTTGACTTTAGTTGATATCTACATTCTCTAACTTTCAGTATAATGGTTTTATAAAAAATGAACCTTTTTCATCTATCTATCATTGATTGTCAAGTCAAATTCTTGAGTTCCGTAAGCTCTGAATGGAATGGATCGTTTCTACCAATAAAATGAATGTTGAGTTCGTTTTGAATGCTTCTATAATCCGAAAGTTCTCACGAAGAGAATAAGATGTTAGCCCCCTTTCTCTTCCTTGTTCCGCTTTGCTAATCTTCAACATGAGCAACTCAGTTACGAAGTTTTTCATCAAAATAGCCCATTGAGAACAGTTAGGATAGTTGCATCTATTGTCTTTAGAATCTTGAGGTGGAGCCAGATAGGGTCGAAGGGAAGAAAATTATATCATTTGTATATGGTTAAAGATATTTTTCTTATGGATATATAGTAGATGTTGAACCCCTATTGAATTCTTCGTGAGTTTACTTCTCCATATTTTGAACCCTTTTAGTGAAAATCCTGACTCCGACACTAATATCTGGTTAGTTGCCAATGTTGTCTTGGAGTTGTTGTATGAGAAATAAGGGACTATTTTGTAACGACCCAAGTTGGAGTTTTTATGTATATATACTATAATATGTTGGATCCTCGTAGTTTTCAAGTATATTTACTTCTTTATATTTCGATTCTCTATAATGAAAATTTTAATTTTGTCACTGCGTATATGCGTGCTGATTGAGAAACAAGCTTATGGTATGTGTATATAGTCAATTTCTCATTGGTATTGATCATGATTTGAAGGCTTATTCATGGGCAAAGTTGTAGTGAGAAACAAGGCATATAAACTATCTAATAGGCAAAGGTAAATTCACAAGTCGGAGTTTATGAGTTTTAAAGTCTATTATGTATACATATTTAATGAATTTTTAAATTAATATACATGGCTTATTGGCTTTAATCAAAATTATTGAATTTTGTATTGCTCATACTAGCTTCGCCTCTTCTACTAATAGCTACCTAAGTTTATCAATGGCTATTAGGCTAATATACTCTAAAGAAGTCATAATAGATACCCTATGCAGAACCCCAATCCTTTTTTAGACTTGGTGAACTTCTATCGCAATGAATTAAACTTTGTTTCACGTCACACTATTTGTCAATCACATCGCAAAGTCATTACATCAAGATCATCAATCTATACCACTTGTATCAAGGTTATATCGATCATGTTATTATCAAGATTATTAGATGGTAACTTAAAATTTATAGACATTTATATGATAATCTAACTCTAATTGACCTCATAAATCTTGCATGTTATATAAAGAAAAAATGGTCTAAAACCTCCTCAATCTATACCCGAAATCTCAATTATACACTTATTCATTACGAGAGTTCTATTATCCCTTACACTATTTTAAAATAGAATTATGTCACGCCCCGAGCCTGCACCCTGGGCGTGGCCGGTACTTGAAGACCATTGTTGGCCCCCAAGCGAACCCTTGGCCTGGCTTTCTTAACTCAGCGAAAACCTAACTCAACAACATAACTCAATGCAATGAAAGGTCTTAAAATAACCCAACTGATAAAATCTAGCCAAAAGGCAACTCGAGTCTCAAAATAGAATATTTACATATATACATGCATGAGAGACTCAAACTAACTGACTGATTGTCTATGAAGCCTCTAAAAATACTGAGATAGATGTTGGGACAGACCTCACAACACCCTAATAAAACCAAACTAAAAGAACAACATAACTGAGTCCTCCGGAAAACAATGAGGCTCACCACTGACTCTGGAGTGCTCAGCTGGATCAACGGCGTGCTGGATGCTGATCCTGGGTACCTGCGTCTGCATCATAATAAGATGCAGGCCAACTGGTATCAGTACATGGAATGTACGAGTATGCGAGCTGGAAAGCTAAACCACACTTAAGCTTAAATGAAATACAAGAGAACACTTACCTTGGCTCTGTTCAACTCATGAAAGACTGAACTCAATATATAAAGCAATGAGACATATGCAATATATAAAGCTTGTAAACTATTTAAAACATGACGTCAACATCATATTTATAATATCGTAAAATACCATGCTTCCTCTCAAAGTCTACCTGTGCAATACATGAATGAAGTCCCATACCCCCAGTCATACTAAGCAGAACCCCTCGAGGAACCATGCAATTTTCTACTGTGGGAGTTTCTCTAACCGATAACCACCACTAGGAAACTGAGTGGTGATATAACGTTTTACCTCACGTTGCCCAAGGACCATCTATTACCTTGCCGTGATATATGAAGCTAACTATGCTAAGTGGATCCACTAGTTAAACTTACGGAATCATCTAAAAAGTATGACCCGTTAATCCCATGTTGGCTACATGGTTCCTATGGAAAGTTGAGTTAATATGAACTCGTGTCCTCAACTCGGTGCTCAAGACTACTCCCAAAAATACTTTAGCTCATAAGTGTTTTAAACACATCTTTCTTTAATTTGAGATAATTACTCAAAGCTTAGCCCAAAGGCTCTTTTGGAAAACATAGTTCCTTTCTTACTCAAATGTAAAAACATTTGTAAACTTCTTTGGGAATACTTAATTCCCTAATAACTTTTGAGAAATGAACTCAACTTTATACTCTTGACTTACTTGAAACTTGAGACTCTTTACTTAGCTTGAAACTCTATACTCTTCACTTGACTTGGAACTCGAGCCTTAAAATGAAGTTAAAACGTTCAATAAAGACTCTTGAACAACTTTGAAAACTTGCTTTGACTTACTTCTTAACTTCACTTGACTTTGATCCTAACTCACCTTGAATTGAATTATGGATTCAAGGTATAAGACCACATGTTTATGGACGAGTTCTTGACGTTTAGGCGTACCTTGGAATGTTGAAAACAACTATGAAACATAGGTACAATACCATAGAACATGCATCAACAAGTGGGGAAAGAATGGGAAAGATTGGCGCCCTTGGCGCTCTGAGAGGCGCGGGGAGCCAAACTAGAAAGTTCAGAAGGCTTGTTGTGGCGCGCTGCAAGGCGCGGCGCCCCTAGGGAAGAAGTTCAGAACACTTCTTGGGGCGCTCTGCAAGGCGCGATGCGCAACCCCTTTTCCTCGAAAACTCGACTTTTCTCCTTCTTTTCTCCAACTCTAAACCCTCTCAACCTCAAAGGTTCCAACACCAAACACTTAGAAACATCAAACCCCTCAACATACAATAGATTTAACCCAGAAACATGTCTCAAATCAACAAGACTACAACACAATCACACATCAACAACACAACCAGCAACTTCAACAACACAACCAATCTTTTATCGGAAATAAAAGGAGTTTGGTGTGTGGGGGAAAGAGCCAACCCCACACTATGAACTCACATACCTAGTAGGGATCACCCCCGACGATATCCACGACGTTCTTGGTCAAATCCTTGCTTGATCTTCTCTTCTTCCTCTTCTTCTCCTCTTCACTCTCAAACCCTTGCTCTCACTCTTTTAAAATGGGCAAAACTGATCTAAAATCAGCCTAACACATTAATATAACCAAGGGAATTGGTTAGGGAAAAGACCAAAATACCCTTACATTATTCGGGCGGACTTCCCTGCCAACAGCCCAACTTCCAAAGGGCATAACTCACTCATACGAACTCGGAATCGAGAAAACTAGACGGTGTTGGAAATATCATATCACGAGCTTCGCAAACATAACTGGAACTACACCTAACTCATCCAGATTTTTAAATTCCTTTCAAAAATGACTATTTCAAATTTCAAGCCTCTTCAATTATTTCAAATTGCCGGATGTTACAAATTATTTGCTCCCTAAATGATGAGGTGGCAAAGAAAGTGTAGTTCACTCTCTCAAAGAGAGTGAGAGGTAAAAATAATAATTAAAACTTTAATTTTAAAAGTATTTCTTATATTTCATATTATAATTTTTTTATTCTTCAAAAATCTTTATGTTTCCTTTAATTTTTTTAATCGTCTTTCTTCTTCTCTTCATCAAAGAAACATCGGCTGCTTTTTATCATCTTTGTTCTTCTCTTCGTCAAAGCAACATCGGCGGCGGCTCTACTCCACCACCAGGTCGCCGCACTCACCAACCGTTCATTATTAAGTTAACTTTTATTGTCAAATCACAAATTCCTCATAATAAATTCACTTCTAATCAGTGTGAAAAATTGATAATAACTCAAAATCAAAATTGAAAGTCATCGGCGGTGGCTTTGCTCCACCACCAGGTCGCCGCCCTCACTAACCTCTCATCATTAAGGTAACTTTCATTCTCAAATCACAAATTTCTCACAGTAAATTCACTTCTCATTAGTGCGAAATATTGACAATAACTCAAAATCAAAATCAAAAATCAAGAAGATTGAACTTTAGAGTCATTAATGGAGAAACAATCATCTGATCCATCGATGGAGTAGAATTCATCAATGAAATCATTGGGTGAAAACCCCATTAAATGAAACACCCAATAATCGAATTGGGTTTCTCAATATTGTCAAATTCTAGCTTCAATAGAGAGCATCAAAATTTTTCTAGTGTTCATAACTCCGGTGAAGCTCGAAGATGATGGTGACAATAATAGAATGTATCCTCAAATCTGAAAAATCAATTTGTCATATCAAAATAAAAGAGTAATGGAAAAGGAAAGTGAAAGAGGGAAATATAGATGAAAAATAATTGCAGAATAAAGGATTTTTTTTAAAAAAAAAGGTAATATTACGTGGCAAGGCGCGTGCAATTCACTTTTTCATATAAATCTGGGCATGCGTTTTTAAGGGGTATATATTATACTTTTAAAATGTTTAGGAGGATAGTAGAACCCCCGTAAAGAATAAATGTATAGTTGAGAATTGGGTAATAAATTAGGGGGGTTTTAGACCATTTTCTCTTATATAAATAAATAAGAAAAAGAGTAAAGCTAAAGCCCAAAAAAAAAAAAAACCATATTTTTCCGTTATACTTAATTTACTCTTAAAGCAAACATTTTTATTTTATTTTATTTTCCCTTTAAGAGAACCATCCTTTAACTTACACGCTATTATTATATCCCCTCGTTGCTTCTACTTCTTGCAAGTTATTATAATGCCTTTTAAGCCACACAAGAAAAAAATACAAAATAAAAAAATAAAAAGGTAATATTTAGAGTGAGACGATGACGAATTCAGAACGTAACTTATCAACTCACGAAACACAATAATTTTTCCCCCATATATATATTAAATATCTAAAAAAGTAAGAGATTAACTTGTGTCCACTGTCAGTGGAATTCTTTTTACACTATCACTTGACTTTAAGTCACACAAAAGTTAAGTTTTTAAGTTTGTTTATTTTTAATTTTATAGAATTTAAGTATTAAATATAGTTGTGTAAGGCAACTAGGTTAACAGGCATCTGACTATTACTGTTAAACTTATCTGATAGTGTAAAAAAACTTTACACAGTCAGTGCACATAAGTTAATCTCAAAAAGTAATGTATGAACTCATTATTATATATTAATTTGAAATTACGTTAAAACCATGTTTTTAAAAAGAATAGTTTAACTAATCAAATATTGGTATTTATATATAAATAAAAAATGAAGTTCAAATAGTGAAGAAAGGAACTAATATCTCCCTAATCATTAGATGTCTTTATGGGGTGGGAACCATTGCTTGTGGATATGGTTTTGATCTTCCTTTACATTTTTATATGTTAAAAAAAAAGATATTGTACACAAATATTATTTTAATTGTTTTTTTAAAGCTATTTTAATCCAATCGATTTTGTAAATTTATCTCTTGAACTAAGCTATTATCATAAAGTTTTAAAAAAAAATCATATTTTATGAACTTGTGTTCTAACCTATACTTTTTTCTTGTTAATTTAAGCTTAAATAGTCCAAATTATATCTTAATTGACTCAATCAAAGACAGATCAAACTCGGGTCGACCAAAGCTCATGCCCACCTAATTAAATTGATTTGGCTCGGCTCAGCTCAACTCAACTCAGTTCGACGAGTCGACCAAAGCTCATGTCCACCTAATTAAATTGATTTGGTTCGGCTCAGCTCAACTCAACTCAGTTCGATATCTTTATCCAAAACCTCAACAAATAAATAGGGTGGGGTAGGGGTAGGAGTGGGGGGGAGGATAGTGCTTTTGTCTGAGAACACTCAGCAAACTTCACAATTCCTTTGAGGTTGCCACCTACACACTTTACATGTTCACAACTCTATATTATAGACACTTGTCTTGGGAATCTAACAGAACACAAAAGAATTAAAAGAAAAAAGAAGTTAAAAAGCAAAACCCCAATTTATAATATTCTCTAAATCCACATCTAATGCTTTAAATCTTCAATTTTTTTCTTTATTTATATATATTTTTTAAAAAGGTAAATTTGGAATTCAATATATTCTCTATTTGTTGATCATCTTGTGTTAACAAGATTTCTTATCACATGGCTTCTTCCTCCAATAATATTGATGAAGAGGGTATGTAATTTTTTAAAATTCTAATTAAATTTTTATTATATTTATTGTTTGTGTGAGTAATTTTATGGCTCTTGGGAATTGAATATGCAGGAATTGAGAAGAAAGAGGAGCTAACACCTTTGGAAAAACATGTTATGTTTTTTGATATTAACAAAGATGGTGTCATTTACCCATGGGAAACTTATAAAGGTAATCTAGTCCTTCCCCTACCTCTTAAAACTATATACTAAATTCATCGAGTTAGTTTTTTTTATAATTAGGTTGAGTAACCCCTAAAGGGGCGGAGCTAGAAGCGCAAAACTACGATACATGATATTTCTATGTTTTAATTTATGTGACAATGTTATTATTTTTTAATGTTTGTTATGACAATTTTTTATATTTGGAAATATATTAGCTTTAAAAAATATCAGATTATTTTTATTTTATTATTATAGACAAATGTTATAGAATATTTGAGAGCACATATTTCAAGAAAATATTTTTTTTTCTTTTATTAGTTTCATGCTTATTTAAATTTTTGTCACACTTTTTTCATGTGCACTTGTAACCAAATTATTGTGGATTATATTAATACACATTCTCACCTTATTTTATAATTTAACGATACAATTTTTATTTGCATAGATTATTTATATCAAATTAATAAATATATATCATGTGTTTTCATATATACTTTTTCCACTTAACTAAAATTATTATCATTTTGAGTTTTTTAATTATCATTTAACCTCTCTCTTTTTTTCTTTTCTTTTTTTTTTGTATTTTTATCAGGTTTTCGAAAAATTGGAAGTGGCGTTCTCCTCTCAACAGTTGCTTCCATTTTCATTAATATTGGGCTAAGTGGCAAAACTCGACCTGTAATTTCCCTCTTTTCTCTCTCTAGTATTATTTTATTTTTAGGAAAATTAATTAATTTATGACTTCAGTTAAAATTTTAGAATTTAATTTAATAATTAATACATGCATTTGTTTAGTAGCAATGTATCGTTTTCTAGATACAGACTAAAAAGAAAAGTGCATCATATAGAATGATCAGATGTAGGGAGTACAAGATTACACACTACTAAAACATTACTAATTTTTGGTTGGAATTTTTTACTGAAAAATGTCTAGTGACTATTTTCGTACATATTTTATTGAATTAGTGAGACACGAAAAAATAGTATTTTTTTCACACGAAAAAATAGTATTTTTTTCACACGAAAAAATTTCAAAGATACCCAATAATTCAATTAGAATTACACCTCCCCCAAAAAGGTCTTTCATGGACTAGACCTCTATTTTTTACCAACAAATTGGGCCATTAAGATGAGTTTGATGTGCAAGTTTATGCTATAAGACTTTAACTTCTAATCAAAAAAAGAAAAGTGCTATAAGATTAATGTGCAAGTATATGCTATAAGATTTTAACTTTTAACCAAAAAAGAGAAGTGCTATAAGATTAATGTGCAAGTTTATGCTGTAAGATTTTAACTTTTAGCCAAAAAAATGCTATAAGATTAATGTGCATATATGTTTTATGTACAGGGGAAGTGGCCATCTCCACTATTTCCAATTGAGGTGAAGAACATCAAATTTGCCAAACATAGTAGTGATAGTGATATCTATGATACTGAAGGAAGGTAATATACTAATATTTATACCTTTTATACATTGATAGTGTAAAGAATTTTATGTAATCGCGTTGCGTAACAAATAACTACATGTAATAAGTGGAACAAGTTACTTGAAAAACAAGGTATAAGAGATTTAGTCTCCTTATATGGAGTCTTTATAATTTTTACTTCATGAGCTAATTTTTTTAGGTTACGTTAAGTGAAGGTTCGTTTCATTTCATCGTATATCAGAGTTACACGACTTATCTCGATTCTTGATTTATCCTTTGTTTTGGTCCTGATCTTATATTATGTTGTCCACACTCTGGGCGTGTTGGGGTGTTAGATTCCTGCAATATCATGACATTAGTATAGTGGATAGGGGACGTAATAATGAGTTTAACTTCTATACACGTATAGTATACATATACATACATGAGTTTTTACTAGTGATCACTTAAAAGGATAACTATATGTTACTATCAATTAGTGAGTGGAACTATAAGTTACTTAAAAAATAAGATAGACGACATGTTATAGTTAAAGCATTGTCGATACAAAAATAACTTGTATCATCGATGTATATAAATTAAATCTTGCTTCGTATTTTGAAGGTTCGTTCCTGAAAAATTCGAGGAATTATTCAAGAAGCATGGACGAACAAACGCCAATGCCTTAACCGGTGAGGAATTAGATGAACTACTCAAAGCAAACAAGCAACCCAAGGACTTTGCTGGACAGTAAGATACACTCTCTCTCTCTCTCACCAAAGACTTAAACAATGAACGCTTCTCTTTAATATATGCAATGTTTACCTCTTCTTCTTTTTTATAAAGAAAGTAATAGAAATAATTTGATGAATTATGCAGCATTGCAGCTAAATCAGAGTGGAAGATACTTTATCTACTTTGCAAAGATGAAAATGGCATGTTACCTAAAGAGACAATAAGGAGTGTGTATGATGGTAGCCTTTTTGAACAAATGGCCAAGGAAAAGCAATCCAAGAAACATAGGTATACCTAATAACCTATCTTGTTTGTTAACGGGGGAGAATCTTGCAGCAACAGTAAAATTATTTTCATATGATCACTAGGACGTCTCATGTAACCTATATGTTACGAGTTGATTTTTAGATACGTAGATCAATCGATCATGCATTGATACTTAGGACAAGATAGGATGTTAAATTATACGTTCCCCTTGGGGTTTGAGCAAAAGGTTATATGTTCGAGGGTGGAATTAGCTACTAACACTGGTACTTTTATATTTTGTTGTTGAGAGGGGGGAGAGGTACATTATAGGCTACTAAATTACCGTGCGGTCTTTTTCTCACTATTATGCTTTGTACATCGAGCTGATTTTTTTTATAAAAAAAAATGTATTTGACATTATTGATCTTATTACTACTAACTTTTTGTTGCAGGGGTAAATCAAGTTCATAAAAAAGGTGCAGCAGTTTTTTTTTCTATTTGTAACTATGACTTTGTATATATACAGTTGCGGTATTTGTTTATTTGTTAAAATAATAAAAAAAAGGAAAAGAAGTGTTGAATTTATTCGTGTATTAATCGATATTTTGCAATTTCACTTTCCATTAGACTATTGGTTTTGTATGATTCATGTTTAAATTTTTAATTTTATGTTGAGCTTGTTCTATTATTCGGTGTTTGACGGTAATAAAATTCTTAAATATTTGAATTCACACGGTGTAAAGTCCATTAAAATGAGGAATTGTTCTATATAAATTTTTTTTATTTTTAAGGCATAAACTCAAGGCTTCTGATTTAGGATTATAGAATGTGTGCGAGTATTGAAATAAGATGATTCTTAGAAACTTAGTTGATTGGGTGAACTCTTACTTTGTTAGTGAGGGTTTTATACGCCACATTGTAATTTGTAATTCGTATTCCACCTTACCCCAATTTAAAACCAAAAAATAGAGTATTGAAATAAATAAATAAATAAATGAAATGTAAGAAATAAACAATTATTTAGTCCTTTAAATAAATAAAATGTAAGAAGCAAGTAAGAGAGAAACTTCTCTACCTAATTTTCATGCTTTAAAGAAGTAAGCAATTATTTAGTCCGTTGATGAAAATATGTTGTTAGAAATTAGCGACCTACAACTTATGTTGTTAGACAACTTACTTACATACATAAGCTTTCCCAAAATTTGAACGGAAAATATCTAATATGAATATATTATTACGTGTTTAATTAAAATTTATCATAATTTGAACATTTAGATAAAATACCGCACCTTAAGAGGTTGTTGATATATTGTGCAAACAAGGGGGGACAAAAAGGACAAGTGCTTCGACGAATCTGTATGAGTTGTCAAATCATCTTTACATAAATAACCAATTAATAGATCATGGCTTTGCATGTGATGAGTCGAAAAAAGATCAGGTATAATAGTGATTTGATTTTCAAATGTTAGGTAATATTGGTATGAAAGCTAAAAATTAATAAAGTCTAAATCACCAAGATCGAGAAATATATATGTCACTAACGATTCTCGAATTATGAAGATAAAGTCCAAATCATCTTAGATCGAAAAATACGTCACTAACAGCCCTCGAATTATGGAGATCAAGTTCAAATTATTCTAGACCGAAATACGCCACTAATGGCCCTCGAATCACAGAGAATTCTTAATGGAGAAGAATCAGAGAGGAATAGAATTGTATCCATATTGATTTATCAATAAAATATTCTTGTTTCTTCATATTTTATTTGTGGTTGATTTATTTTTCATATATTTAAAATTTGTTGCAAATAAATTATGGCACGCCCAGTGGGACCAAGTTTGTTCTTCATGATTTCTTCTCTCCGTACAAATCAAATATGCAAATCTGAAATTGCAAAGGTGGAAGAATGATCAGTATTTCAAGTCTCATCTTTGAGTTTCATCAACTCTACACTCCAACAACGCTTGAAGCAGGGACACTTGTAGGCATTGTAAATTTGTAGGACTCTACTAGACGAGTTCCATTTCAATTAGAGTTCTTGGAGGCTACTCAATCCTAAAACCTAACTTTTATATATATATATTCTCTTAAAGAGGCATCTCAAATATTCCACAAGTTCATGAGATATTCATATAGAGATCAAATCCAAATCAACCTAGTTCGAGAAATACGCCACTAACAGTCCTCGAATTATGGAGATCAAGTTCAAATCATCCAAGTTTGAGAAAATACGGCACTAATGCCCCTCAAATTATGGAGATCAAGTCCAAATCATCCTAGATCGAGAAATACGCCACTAACAGCCCTCAAATCACAGAGAATTTTTAAGAGAGAAGAATCAAGGTAGGAACATAATTGTATCCATATTGATTTATTAATAAAATATTTATGTTTCTTCATATTTTTTTATGATTAATTTATTTTTTATATATTTAAAATTTGTTGCAAATACAGAGGTTAAACATCTCTCAACTAATTTATGTAATTAT
>JAJOOS010008207.1:0-16400 GCA_029582725.1 Solanum chiquidenum | reverse complement strand
ATATTTCTGATAAGGATATTCCTTCTGCATCCGAAATGAATTTTAACCTCAATGATACTTAATGATGAATGAACATCAAATAGATTTTAGTCCAGGTTCACTGGCAAGAAAATATATTCAAAATGAATTTTTAAACCGGTTTAAAACTTGGTTTTTCGACACTTATAGCGAAGAAGATTTAAATAATATTTCTCAAGAATTTTATGAAATTTATGCTTTACATAATCATATTATGTTCTTTGTACCTTGGTTTATAACCACTTATGTACCTTTATTCATCAACGTTCTTGAACGATCATACAAAGATGAATCAGGTAAAATAATCAATTCTATTAATGAAAATCAAACATTTGTAATTTGTAAACTGTATTTAATTCGAACCTAAAATTTTGAAAAAAAATAGTTACTTAAAATTAACGTGATATCATTTTTAAAAATTTAAAATTTATATAAAGATAAAAATTAAAAATTTAAAATTTAAAATTTGAATGATCTATTTTAAGATTATAAAATTTAAAAATTTTAAATTCTTATAAAACGTGAATATAAAAATTGAGGAACTAACTAAATATTACAGTGCTTATTTTTTTCCTATAATTTTTTTAAAATTATAATTAAAATTTAAATAGGCAGTTTTAATATTTTCTATTATATTCCCACTTATGCACAAACTCTAAAAAATGATTAATAAAAAAATAAATTAAATGACGTAAAAATAAAAATAAACTATAATTTATTTACAAACTCACTGAATATGGTTAGTGCAAAACAGTAATCACGTTTTTTTAAATCCTTTTTAATACTTTCTCCATTCCATATTAAGTTAATTTTTGAGGTGTTTAATACCCTTTAAGAAAAGTAGATTAAGACATAAATTGAACTTAATTTTCCATTTTTACCCTTATTAATTATTGTCAAATTTATGATTAAAAATTAAAAATAACTAAATATTAATTAATCACTAATTTCAATATTAACTAATGAAGGGTAAAATTGGAAGAACACTCTAAAAGTAGTCTTGAAAACTGAACAATTAAGTTAATTTGAAAAATGAAAAATGCCTCAAAAATTAACTTAATATGGAATGGAGGAAGTAGTAATTATAAGGTTAGTTTTTGTCTCATATGGTGATTAAATAACTAATTTATCTTTAATTGTTGCAATCCTGATAGTAATGAAATACTTTTAATTATCAGTTAAACTTTTGAACTAATTAAAAGAGGATATAACTCACATCCAATCTATACAAGTTACCTAAAAAAATGTCAAATAAATTAAATACTTTATCAACAGTTGAGTTGTAATATATGTGTTTTGCAAGTTTTAAATTACTATTTGGATATGATTGTTTTTTTAAAATAATAATATCCCTTTATATATTTGAAATTAATAAAATCGTTAATGGTTAAAAACAATTTTTAGTAAAGGTGTTATGTAACTTCCCATTACCCACCCCCAAAATAAAAAATATGACTTTACAATATAATCCAATTTATGAAATTATCAGCAACCCAATGCAATGGAACTTGTAAGTTCGTGTTGTTCGTTTTTGGACAGCGCCAGACAAATACAAGCCAAAAATTATATTTTCTATGGAGTTGAATTTGTAAGCTGAAAAAGTATCGTTTATAATGATATTTGTGTTTGTCATATTATTGTGTATTTATACATATTAACGATAATACAAATTTTTATTTGAATATAGGGCGATCAAATACATGCATCAATTTGAAAATATATAATAAGTATCTCAGAGATAAGATTTATGAACTTGGCTTATACCGAATAGTATTTTGTGATAGTCTTGAATTACTTGAAATTTAAGTTAACTACGCCATAAGGATATTTTTATTTGTCACGATCCAAGCCTATATCCTGAATGTGGCCAACACTTGAGGACTATTGTTAGTCTCCAAGCGAACCCTCATCCTGGCTGACTATAAGCGGATGACTAAATCAAGCAATATGCGGCTTAAAATAGAATTCAATCATGTAAACTCAAAGTACTCATTTCATAATATTTGGAAAATACTCAAAGCAATACTAATAGTTTGTAAAACATCTCAAGGAAAAGTAAATAATGAGAGACTCCTTGTTGCTCCCTAGTATACACGCAAGTGTACGTGGTCGCGCAAATAATATAGATTCTTAAGAAACGAGTTATCGTTCCCAAGGGACTTATGATCGATGTATATTTAACACTTAATTCTACAAATAAAAGTAAAAGTAACCTTTTCAAGAGTTAATGATTGATTGTTAACTACTACTAATTATGAACTAAATAACCGTAACTAAAAGTCAACGACTTTAAGATGATGTTTCAAGCAAGTTAAAAGAAATTCCAGGGCTGCAACATGTATTAAATTTCATGTATCATATTATTGACTTGGAACTAATTTCAGTTGTCAAGCTACTGGTTTATAAGGTTAATTATATGAGTCGGGCTATACACCTCTCGTCTCCTACCCCAACTAGCTACATAACTACATCGTTGAGCGGGGATAAATAGATTAACTGGCGAGCATTTATATTTCATCCTATTTCGTGACCAAGCGAGTTGTTCGTTCGGGCGTCACTCCTGAACACAAATCACCTCGACTTAACGGGTCGATCAAGCTTTCTATTTCCTCTGGTCTATCTAACATCTCCTCTCCCGATTTTAAGGTTAAACAATAGATTTATCTCTAGATGGCCGGTCAAGAAATACTAAAACAAGAATATAAAAGTAACTTACAATGACAACCAAGAATTAATTCATAAAGCCTTTAATAATCAACAATCCATTCGTAGCTACAACCCCAGAACTAGGGCGTTTAGCCACTCATGCTATTAGAAAACCACAAAATACAATTGTTCATGTGATTTTCAGAAAATAGAAAAGTTAGAAGATCAAAACCTATTACAAATGTAGATACTTGCTCTTGTACACAAAATAAAAGTCGAACCCTTACAATAGAACCCAAGGGGTCTATTTATAAGTTTAGGAAAATTAGAGACAAAATCTACTTTAACTAGGAGTCCTTTTTAACACAACTTAAGCTTGAAAAATTGGAACTCCCTTGGCGTGTCGCGCATCTCAAGGCACCTGAGAAAGGTCCCTGAATGTTGGGCCTTGGCGCGTCGCGCCTGAGAAAGGCCCCTGAATGTTTGCCCTTGGTGCATCGCGCCTTTCAGCGCGCCTGAGAAAGGCCCCTGAATGTTGGCCATTGGCGCGTCGCGCCTAGCAGTGCGCCTGGCCCTGAGGCCTTCATCCTTAGCCACTTTTCATGCTCTTTTGCATCTCTTTTCTTCAAGTTGACTCCAATTCCCTTGAGAGTTCCTGAAACAACTAATCATGTGTGTAAGTGCGCAATCATCACAAGTTACACAAAAAATTAAGCTAATGACTAGAGATCATTCTTCAAACTAATCAACTCATGGGCAAATATTGACAACTTAGAATTTTGTTGTCAATATGCCTAAGTTCACCACCCACACTTAGAATTTTGTTGTCAATATGCCTAAGTTCACCACCCACACTTAGAATTTTGTTTGTCCTCAAACAATCTCTAGACTATCAACTCTTTTTCAGAACCCTTGGACTTATCAACCCACCTCAAAATCAACCATCCATTTTCAATCATGATCTTGTAGTTCACAATGGATGAAACAATTCACTATATTACACCAAGTACAACACATGCTCAAAGAATGACTCTTTTATTATTTTATTTTTTTCCCAGGCTAACGCAAACTCATAAAAACACACCAATTAAATAATCCTACACATGCCATGAATGCCCTTACTTGTTTATGTTTAGTAAAGCCTTTCACTCAAACCATTTCAAACTCAACAAGGCCTATAAAAAAAAATTCAACAATCAACTCACTCTCACAAAAGAAATTCTTACTTTCCTCAACATACCATAAGCTTTCCCATAGTGTATTATTACTTTCGCACATATTTCTCAAGGAATCAAGAGGACTTTCATTTGGTTGTAATGTCGGCTTAAGGTAAGAGAGGGAATAATTAGGAATTATTTTAGTGACTACACCTCCCTAATGAACATTTCATTGTTTTACCAACAATCTTTTTTTATATCTTTTCTTTTAGGAAAAGCTGTAAATGTATATTCTGTAAATCAGTCCTATTCTAAGAAAGAATATATTTTCTGATTACTATACAATTATAGCTTTTCCTAACATTCCCCTTCAAATTGATACCGGTGATCACAAAGTAGCAATTTGGAGATAAGATATTGATGTTGTGCTCGTGTCATCGCCTTTGTAAACAAATCAACAAGTTGATCATGAGAAGGAATGTGTTGTAGAGTGATGAGACAATCGATAACCAATTCTCGAATGTAATGGCAGTCCACCTCTATATGCTTTGTGTTTCATGTTGCACTAGGTTTGTGGCTATTTTAATCGCACTAGTGGTATCAACATGTAGCACTGTAGGAGATGTAATAGCGACATTGAGCTCAGATAATAGCCGTCGTAGCCAAACAATTTCTGAACCTGCTGCCGACATAGCACGATACTCAGCTTCTGTAGATGATTTAGATGTACGGGATTGTTTCTTACATTTCCAAGATATCAAGGATGTGCCAAGAAACATGCACCAACCAGTAACAGAGCGACGAGAATTAGGACAACCAGCCCAATTTGCATCAGTATATCCTTCAAGATGTATAGAAGAATCAGAACAGAAAAGAACACCTTGAATCATAGAACCACGAACATATCGAATGAGACGAAGTAATGCAGTGTGATGTATACGGTAAGGATTAACCACAAACTGACTTACAACTTGTACTGCATATGAGATGTCTGGCCTTGTCATAGTGAGATAAACTAAGGATCCCACCAACTGCCGATACAATGTTGGATCATTGAATGGTTCTCCATCAACCTCCTTGTACTTTGTATTAATTTCCATTGGGATGTACACAACCTTGTCATCAGTAAGACCAGCCCTTGCAACAAGATCATGAGCATACTTTTGTTGTGTAAGCATGATCCCAGTAGGCAAGTATAGAACCTCAAGTCCAAGAAAGTATGTCAGTCGTCCCAAGTCCTTCACCTTAAATGAGGTATGCAAGAATTCTTTCCACTTAGTAATATTCTCTGGATCATTTTCTGTGATAATAATATCATCAACATAGATGAGAAGTATTGTGATACCTACTAGAGAAGTATGAAGAAACAAAGAATGGTCTGAAAAACTCTGAGAGAAACCTGCAGTTTGAATCGTGGATCGAAATTTGTCAAACCAAGCTCGGGGAGCCTGTTTTAAGCCATAAAGAGATTTTCGAAGACGACAAACTGCATTTGGTCTTGGCATAACACACCCAGATGGTGGTTTCATAAACACCACTTCTTCTAGATCGCCATGGAGAAATGCATTTTTCACATCCATCTGATGTAAGGTCCAACCTTTTATTGAAGCCACAGTCAATAATGTCTGTACCGTTGTCATCTTAGCAACAGGTGCAAAAGTCTCCTCATAATCCACCCCATATTCTTGTTTGTACCCTTGAGCAACTAATCGAGCTTTGTAGCGATCAATTGTACCATCCGCCTTAAGTTTAATGGAATACACCCACTTACTTCCAATGAGAACTCCAGCTATTGGTTTATCAACGAATTCCCAAGTAGATTTTTCATTCAATGCATGAAGCTTTTCTGACATTGCCTCTTTCCAACAAGTTTATGTAGAAGCCTGAGAGTAAGATGTAGGTACATCAACAGAATGTAGTGTGGTATGCATGGCATGAGACCTACCAAACTTCCCTGGAGAGTAACCGAGCTGTTCAGGAGCATGGCGATCTGTCCGACTAGATCGGCGTGGGGGGGTAACTGGATGAGACAATTCCTTTTCGGAAGATGAGGATGCGTATGTAGAGTCAACAATAGAAGAACATGACGGCTGGAGATCATCATACTCATAGTTTATGGGCTTCTCCGGAGTATCAGTAGCTACCACATCATCATCAAACTTGTACAAAAAGGAAACAGATTCTGAAGCATGTTTAGAATTGTGTTTGTAAGAAAATTGACCCTAAAAAAAAAAAACATGTCTTGATACACGAAGTTGGCGACGAGATGCATCATAACATAGATACCCCTTTTGTGTGTCACTGTAGCCCACAAAAATACATTGTGATGCCTTAGCTGAAAGCTTTTGTCGTTCATGTGCTGGAAGATGGACAAAGCAAACACAACCAAAAACTCGCAAGTGAGAATAATCAGGCTTCTTATGAAATAATTTGAAGTACGGTGTCTCATTAGCAATGACTGGGGAAGTTTGTCTATTAATCAAATATACACAAGTATGTACTGCTTCAGGCCAAAAACTCTTAGGCATACTAGATGTGCCCAACAAAGCCAATGTAGTTTCCAAAACATGCTGATTCTTCCTTTCTACGACTCCATTTTGTTCCGGGGTATGAGGACAAGTGCGTTGAGAAATAATTCCTTTGTTTTTGAAAAACTCAACAAGATTAGTCTTAGTGTACTCTCCTCCAGAATCAGAAAGAAATTTTTTTATAGTTTTATGAAACTGTGTATACACATACTCAACAAAATTCATAATAAGAGTCGGAACCTCAGATTTATTTCGAATAAAAAACACCCATGTGTATCTAGATACATGATTAATAAATAACACAAAGTACTTATATCCCATCCTTGACAAAGTAGGAGAAGGACCCCAAACGTCACTACGCACCAAATCAAGCAGATCGTCATAAGAAGATGAACTGGATGAAAAAGGGAGCTTGTGACTTTTCGAACCGGCACAATTTGAACATGTTAAAGAGAGACTAGAATGAATGACATGTGTTGTTGGAAGGCATGATTTGAGCATGTGCTGAAGTCGAGAGGAATGAGAATGACCCATCCTATTATGCCAAAGAGTGAGCAACTTATTTGAGCAAGTAACATCCGCGGCAGAAACTGAAAGAAAACAATGATGCAAATGATGATGAACAGACTCTAGAAGAAACATTCTGCCAACTCTACGCCCCTTGGCCATGGTCATCCCGGTTTTCAGATTCTGAACAACACAATCATTGGGTGAGAATTTTACAACACAATTCTGATCAACTAGCTGACCTACCGAAACCAAATTAGCCTTTAAATTAGGTACATAAAGAACGTCAGACAAATTTCCAACAGAACCAATACCCGAAGCAGGCAATGTATGCCCATTTGTCGTATGAATAACATGTTTAGAAACATCATCATACAATGAAGAAAATTGGGACAGATCTCCAGTCATATGATTGGAAGCACCCGAATCTAGATGCCAAGTAGATTTAATAGAATTACTTGTACCTGAGGATTTCGAGAGTGCACTTGAGATGGCTCCGGAAAGGGCAGCTGCTATAGAATCTCGAATCAACCTTTCAAGATCATGTCCAGAAGGGAATGAACCAGCCGATTTAGTGACATCTGTCTAGTATGCTTGGTGAGCAGGCCGTGAACGATTTGGACGACGACGACAGTCCGAAATATGATGGCCTGTAATCTTACAGTAAACACAAAAAATTTTCTTCTTAGGACAATTGGCTGCTATGTGACCAAAGTCGTTGCATTCATAGCACTGGACACTTCTCTTAGTATTTCCTGATTAAGTACCGACAGTTGATTTTTGTGCAAGTAAAGCAACATCGGGTAATGGCATCGACTCCATGGCCGTCTGAGTTCCAAGCCTGGTCTCTTCACGCAAGACGACTGCCAACACAACATCAAGACCAGGTGTGACTTCTCTGTTCAACAAACTGCCACGAATCGACTCAATTCAGGCTGGAGTTTCATCAAGAACTGTACCATCCTTGTCCTTTGTCGTTCTCCCAACACTTCCTTGAGCCCTGCCGTAGACATATTTCGCCCAGAAATTTGATCATGTTCTGTCCAGAGCAGCTGCAAGCCGGCATAAAAGGAATGAACATTTTTGCCCCCCTATGTATATTCAACAATGTTGCGTTCCACTTCAAACTCTCGTGCTAGATTGCTTTGTTGGTAGACGTTACACAGGTGGAGCCACATCTCTGAAGCTGAACTAAATGGTCTAAGTCCCATAGCGATGTCAGCATGTACCGAATTCAGCATCCAAGCGATTACCTTCGCATTATTCAAATTCCATCGATCCAACTATTTTTCATCTGTTGGCAGACCAGCAGAACCATCTAACCACCCAAAAAGACCCTTTCCTTGAACAAAAATTCCAAAGTGGAATTCCCATAGAGAAAAATTGGAACCATCCAATTTTGTGGAGAGCAAATCGTGCGAGGATGATTGTGAATTCATTGATAACAGAGAAAAAAAAAGGGACAGATACAAATAGACAAGAGGAACGCAGAAAGGTAACAAGGTACCTGTGGAGAAAGCAAAGAGCACGGAAAAATTGTTTAAACGATGGCTCTTGATACCATGTTAGAAAGACAAAAGATATATTGAAAAATAGTATTCTCAAAATTACATTCATGATACAGTAGAAAGCACATATTTATAATTATACAATTGTAGGGTTAAAGTTCTATTCTAGGAAGGAGTATATATGGATATAAATGTATATTCTGTAAATCAGTCCTATTCTAAGAAATAATATATTTTCTGATTACTATACAATTATAGCTTTTCCTAACAGTACACACTTCATGACTATTTACCCCTTTTGTTGATCCATATTTGCCCTTTATTTCTTTTTCATCATATCTTCTTTTCCTTTTCATTTTTTTTTCTTTTTTTTCATGCCTTTGCACTAGCCATCCGAACACTAGATTTTAACATCCTCAGTAAGATACACATTATCCTTGATAGGATCAGGGCCAATGTTTCGAGCATAGTTCTAAATTAGCCACCCTCAATTTTAGTCGAGGTGCACATTGTCACTAAGGACCAGGGCCAAAATAGAATTTTCTTTTTTCACACAATTTAGCATTTCACCCTTAGCTATATCAACCAACAATTTTCAACCCTTATTATTTAACATAGTGCATTAAGGATTTTCATAGGATAAAAAAGGCTTGGTATCAACAAACGGGTTTCGGCTTATCATGTGGTTTATCAATAAACAAGGATAAAGGTTCAATGAGGCTTACTAGGGATAAATTCAATAGTAGGCATACAAGTAGAGTTAATAATTGGTTATTTCAAAGAAACGCCTCAATCACATTCCCTAAGTCATACAAGCTACTGATTCAACACACACAAGGCAAGTTTTAGATATCAAGTTAAGAAAGAACCAA
The DNA here is from genome assembly GCA_029582725.1 of Solanum chiquidenum. Taxonomy (NCBI): domain Eukaryota; kingdom Viridiplantae; phylum Streptophyta; class Magnoliopsida; order Solanales; family Solanaceae; genus Solanum; species Solanum chiquidenum. The sequence goes on along the minus strand of JAJOOS010008207.1, from coordinate 7,164 downwards.
TCAATTATCACCGCACATGGCATTATGACACATATAAGGACAAATCAACTAACATGCTCATACAAGTTGCATTACGGTATCATTACACAATTAAGCCAATTTTTTTTTGAGTCAAAACTAAGAACACATGCTTGTTACAAGGTCAACAATCTATTGCACTTTACCACTTCTGACTACCTATGACATTTGGCTAACTTTTTCGAACATAGTTTCAAAAGGCCAAGGTTGGTTTCTCAATCCTACTCTTCTATGTGACTAATTTTCCCTTAAGAGGGTCGTCATCCATCCATCATTGGGAACTGTCACTCCTATGACGACTCTAAGACTCAATAAAACAATAAACTAATTCTAGTCGGTTCAAAAGGACATTCCTCAGTAAAAGTACCGAAAACAAACTCTGAGGAACCCAAAAGAAAAACTATTTAACTAGAAACTAACAACTAACAACTAGACTCGATAAAGCAGTAAACATCTATATACAACAGAGAAAATTACCCCACCCCACACTTTAAAGATAAGCATTGTCCTCAGTGCACAATTAAAACAAAGTAGAAGGTTAGGAATACTCCCTCGGGCCTCTAGGCCTTGTCGTCACCACCGTCGAACACCATTAAAACATTCGCCTCCTCCTCATCAGTATCAACATCTTCATCATCCATATCAACCTCTTCATCATCCATATCCTCATCAGCAGTAGCCTTATCGTCATCCAAAGGCTCCAAAAAGGCAAGACCAGTCTTGCATAAAAACACTGCACTCTCAGACAAAGGATAACGTTCTGCCATTGTTTCCATCTCAGCATTAGTAACCGGACGACCACCGATCCGCAATTGCAACTCAGTCATCCCAAACATCCTAGCCATGACACTATCATCACGGGCTTGCCTCTCTTGAGCAGACAAAACCGGTCCATGGGATGTGTCAAGTGCCTTAGTCCGCGTCACATCAACTAGCTTACCCGTCAGATCCGGATGAAAAGTAATGGTCAGGTCCACAGCCTCTTCCTCAATACCCCGGTCCCTCAGAAACCGGGTGATTCCCCCATAGCAAAACCGCCACCTCATATTATTCCTAAATTTCATCATATTTTATCTAAGGATCGCCCCTATATTAATGGGAAACCCCTTCATCATCATATAAACCAACACCACCCTATCTCTCGTTACCTCTGTCAGATATTTAGCGGGTAGTAGCACACTACACACTATCTTTAACCAGACCCTAGCAACTTGATTGAAATTTGCAAAATGGAGGGTATTATGTCTCCCTGTATCCTTGCTACGCTCCCACCTAGCCGTGGACTCTACCCCACATAAAGTATGACATATATCCCGATAAGGAGGTTTACCCTTCAATGTATTAAATGCATCAGAATCACAATTCGGGGTACCCAGAAATTCATTGAGTATCATAGCATTAAAATTCACATCCTTACCTCTAATAGGAACATTTTTATACTTAGTTTCAGTGAACCAATTTGCATAAAACTCACGAACTAAAGACAAATTATAATATCCCGGATGATCAAAAATAAATCTCAGCCCCAAATCAAGCACAGTCTGATAAATAATAGGAAATTGAGACTGCAACCTTACCTCATGGACGTATTCGTCACCCATATATTTTGGTTCGCGCTGACACTCAAACCATTCCCAACCATACTGCTCCACCGCCTGTTTACCAAATTTCCGGACTGGTTCCTGATTTCTGGACCCGGATGCTTCACCCTTTCTACTTCTCTTCAAACACGCCACATTCTTGGCTTTTGGTGCCCTTGTAACCTGTTAAGAAAAGAAAACTAGATAAAAGGAAAAAAATTAGAAAACTTAGGGGGGGTTGGGTTGGGCAGTGAGGAGAAGAGAGAAAAAGAAAAAAATGGTGGGGAATGATGGTTTAGAAGTAGAAGAGAAGTGGGGAAGTTGGATATTAAGTAGTGGAGTAATGGGGGGAAAAGAAGAGTTGGATTTGGGGAATGAAAAGGTTTTGAGTGGATGTTAATGGAGGGAGGTGGAGAGTAATGGAGGAAGAAGAAGAAGAGTTGGAGAGTGTATTTAGGAGGGTTGGGCGGTTTTAAGGAGAATGGGGGAAAGAATTTGGAGTTTTAGGGATTTAAGGGGAATGGGTCAGGTTTTATCGGGGTATAAACCTGGATTTTTTTATAAAAGAAAAAAAATTGGGTGTGGCGCGATAGAGGGGCGACGCGTCTCTCAACGCGCCCCAGCTTGCCTTCTGAATTGTGGTGCCTGGGGCGGTGCGGCGCTCAGCCCGCCCCAACATACTCTCTGAATATTCATGTCAGGCGCGGCGCGCCAGCCAGTGCGCCTGGCTTCAATGATTTCCAATTTTTTAAATTTTTTTTTTTTACTATTACATACTAAGGTACAAATAATAAAAGAAAATCATATCTAGCTATAACTAACTTAAATTCTAAGAATTGAAAATATGCTAAAAGAAAAAAATTCAAGAATTCAAAGACAAACTACCTATCTATTACATATTGTTCATGGGTTGCCTCCCATGTAGCGCTTGATTTAACGTCGCGGCACGACATTGCGTGGATCATTCATCATTTAGCTCAAGAGTTTCTCGATCACGATCCGAATCCTCACCGAAATAGTGTTTCACCCTTTGCCCATTGACCAAGAACGTAAGTCCCGTCTTACCTTTAAGTTCAACAACCCCATGTTGTGTCATTCTGACCACTTCAAAAGGACCACTCCACTTCGACCTTAGTTTTCCAGGGAATAACCTTAGTCTAGAGTTAAAGAGTAGCACCTTATCTCCGAATTGAAGGTACGAGCTACAATGTGCTTGTCATGCCACCTCTTCGTCTTTTCTTTGTATAGCTTGGTATTCGCATAAGCGTGGAGCCTAAACTCCTCAAGTTCATGCAACTGATTCACTTTCTTTTTATCGGCTAGCTCGAGGTCCAAGTTCAGTTTCTTGATTGCCCAATATGTTTGATGTTCTAATTTCGCCGGAAGGTGACATGCTTTCCCAAATACTATGTGGTAGGGAGAAGTCCCTATTGGTGTCTTATATGCAGTCCTATATGCCCACAATGCATCATCTAATTTCTCAGACCAATATTTTCTTTGCGCATTCACCGTTTTTTGCAAAATTTGCTTCACCTCTCTATTTGAAACCTCCACTGGGCCACTTGTTTGAGGATGGTAAGTCGTAGCAACCTTATGACGAATACCATACTTAGCAAGAAGATTCTTAACAAGATGGTTAATGAAATGCTTACCTCCATCACTTATAATTGCCCTTGGAGTGCCAAAGCGAGTGAAGATGTGCTTCTTTATGAACTTTATCACCACCCTTGAATCATTGGAAGGAAGAGCGACAACCTCAACCCATTTACTAGCATAATCCACAGCCACAAGAATGTATTGGTTTTCACTAGATGGTGGGAATGGACCCATGAAGTCAATACCCCATACATCAAATATTTCCACCTCCAAAATGTTACTTAGCGGCATCTCATGTCTTCTCAAAATAGTACGCAACCTTTGGCATTTATCACAACCTTTCACAAAAGTAATAGAATCTTTAAATAACGAGGGCCAAAAGAAACCAGATTGTAGTACCTTATGAGCAGTGCGCTCTCCTGTATGGTGACCTCCATATGGGCTAGAATGACAACTTTCGAGCACTTTGTGAACCTCAGATTCTGGAATGCACCTTCTCACTACCCGATCTACGCCTTGCTTGAACAAAAATGGTTCATCCCAGATATAGAACTTAGCATCATGATTGAGCTTTTTCTTTTGTTGGGTGGTAGAACCCGGAGGATAATCGCCACTTTCTATCAAATTCACAATGTCTGCATACCATGGCACTTGAGATAAATTTAATGCCATCAATTGTTCATCCGGAAACTCTTCCAGGATTTGCTCACCTTCATTCACATGTGAAAAATCCTCTAACCTAGATAAGTGATCTGCTATTTGATTCTCCGTACCTTTCCTATCTTTGATCTCAAGGTCAAATTCTTGGAAAAGCAATATCCATCGAATCAGCCTTGGTTTAGCATCCTTCTTGTTGAATAGGTACCTAATAGCTGCATGGTCAGTAAAAACAATCACTTTAGTACCTTCCAAGTACGATCTGAACTTGTCGACACTAGATCCAACATCTCCTTCTCAGTCACTGTGTAATTAGCTTGTGTAGAGTCAAGGGTCTTGCTTGCATAATAGATCGAGTGGAACACTTTATTCTTTCTTTGTTCCAACATTGCACCCACTGCTACGTCGCTTGCATCACGCATGAGTTCAAATGGTAATTCCCAATCAGGAGCAATTAAGAGGGGAGCCTCAATTAAGTTCCTCTTCAACATCTCAAAAGCTTTCAAACACCTCTAATCAAAGTCAAACTTCACCTCCTTCTCCAAAATACTGCACATAGGTCTGGCAATCTTGGAAAAATCCTTGATGAATCGCCTGTAAAAACCTGCATGACCAAGAAAACTACGCACACCTTTTACAAAAATGGGAGGGGGTAATTTCTCAATAACTTCTACCTTAGCCTTATCAACCTCTAAACCAGATTTAGACACCTTGTGTCCCAACACTATCCCCTCTCTTACCAAAAAATGACATTTTTCCCCGTTTAGAACTAAGTTAGTGTCTTCACATCTAGCAAGTACTTTATCAAGATTTCGAAGACATACCTCAAAAGACTTCCCAAAGACAGAAAAATCATCCATGAACACCTCAACAAAATCTTCCACCATATCATGAAAAATGGCCATCATACACCTTTGAAAAGTCGTCGGTGCATTGCAAAGTCTGAATGGCATGCGCTTGAAAGCATATTTGCCATAAGGACAAGTGAACATGGTATTTTCCTGATCCTCGTGTGCAATCAAGATCTGGTTGTAACCGGAATAACCATCTAAGAAATAATAGTACTCTTGCCCTACTAGTCAGTCAAGCATTTGATCAATGAAGGGGGTGGGGTAGTGATCTTTCTGGGTAGCATCATTTAGTTTCCGATAATCCATGCAAATTCTCCACCCGGTCACTATTGTAGTAGGAATCAACTCATTCTTTTTGTTCTTACCACTGTCATACCTCTCTTCTTGGGAACACATTGTACCGGACTTACCCACTTACTATCAGAGATTGGGTACATAATTCCAGCATCTAGCCACTTTATTACCTCTTTTCTCACCACTTTTTTCATCAAAGGATTTAGTCGACGTTGATGTTGTGCACTTGGTTTGTGATCCTCTTCCATGTAGATTCTGTGCATACATAACGCCGGACTAATCCCATGAATGTCAGCCATCTACCATCCAATAGCTTTCTTTCTCCGCTTTAGGATCCGCAATGCCGCTCCAACCTGTATTTCAGACAACTCTGCAGAAAGTATAAAAGGGAAAGTTTCATTAGTACCCAAAAATGCATACCTGAGGTAAGACGACAGTGTTTTCAGTTCCAACTTTGGGACTTCCAGAATGGAGGGTTTAGGTGGTGGCCCTAACTCACGCTCTAATGGTTCCACTCTCCGCTTGTGAGGCTCCACAAGTGCCAGATTCAGACATGTTTCTATCTCTTGAGCCTCAGTGTCTCCATCTCTCTTATGACCTATTAACACTCTTTCTAAAGGGTTTTTGGGTACAACTAATTGTGACTCTACTATGCGATCAACCACAGTAATAGCAGATAACTCTTCATAAATAGAAGGCAATTTTAGAGCGCGGTAAACATCAAATATCTCTACCTTATCATGTGCCCTCATGGTTAATTGACCAGCTGCTACATCAATCAATGCCCTACCTGTGGCCAAAAAAGGACGTCCCAAAATGAATGGAACTTCAAGATCGGGTTCAAAGTCTAAGACCACAAAATCTACCAGAAAAATCAATGAACCTACTTGCACTAACACATCTTCTACCACCCCCTCTGGCTTAGCAATGGATCTATCAGCAAGTTGGAGAATAACAGTGGTTCGTTTTGGACTACCCAACCCAAGATTTAGATACAAATATAAGGGCATCAAATTTATACTTGCCTCCAAATCACACAACCCTCGGGCATGACCACTTTGCCCAATTGTAATCTGCACAGTAAAACTACCCGGATCTTTTAACTTTTTGGGCAGTCTGTTTTGAATCCTTGAGCTGCACTCCTCAGTAAGTGCTACAGTTTCATATTACCTGAGTCTCCTCTTGCTAGCCACAATGTCCTTCACGTATTTAGCATACTTCGGGATACCCTGCAAAATGTCAACCAAAGGTAGATTAATATGAACCTGTTTAAGGAGAGAGATAAACTTACCGAAGCATTATCTTCATTCTGCTTTTTCAGCCTTTGTGGAAATGAGGGTGGTAATTTCTTTTGAGGAATGGGTTCCTCAACATTGGAGCTTTTTACTACCTCTTCCACCTTCTTTTCTTTGTTACTTACCTCAGTGTCTCTCTTTTTTGGAGCTAGTTCGTCTAATTGCAGCCAACTTCTAGTACTTACCGCATGCAACTGATTTGGGTTGGGTTCCGTATCACCGGGCAGCCAACCTTGGGGACGCAAGTTTAAAGAATTAGCCATTTGCGCAACTTGTTTCTCTAAACTCATTTGGGACATCTGGATGTTTCTAATGTTCTCATCCTGCTTATCTATTCTAGCATTTAATTTGGTCCCTATTTCATTCATGAGCTTTTGGAGTAGCTCTTCATTGGTCATCCCCCCTTTTGGTGCACTCGAATTTGAGCCTTGGTTAGGATTGTAGTATTGTTGCCCAGCCTCTTGAGAACGGTATTGGTTAACCCCTTGCGCCTGATTTTGGTTTTGGTTCCCACCCCATGAAAAGTTAGGATGGTTCTTCCAACTAGGGTTGTAAGTGTTACCATAATTTTGTTGCACTCCACTCTTTTGCGCATTACCCACGTAGTTTACGGAATCCGGGTTTGCCTCATGATAACGTTCAAATATACTTCTTGAAAAGAAATATAAATGATCGTATGCAATATATTTACCCAACTATGAGTCGGGGTCGATCCCACAGAGAATATGGAAGAATATTGTCAATAGCAAATATTTAACTAGATAGTCGTTATATGAAAATGGGGGGATTTAAATTAAAATAAAATAAAAACAATAAAAAGATAGCTTTGAACTAAGTATTTATTTATATTCAGATTATTAAAAGTAACTAGGA
>JAJOOS010008206.1:0-19301 GCA_029582725.1 Solanum chiquidenum | reverse complement strand
GAGGTGAAGTGAAGTCTTTAGACTTCAAGTAGTCCACATCTTTTCTCAAACTCGCAACCTCGGCTTTCAAAGCCGTAACCTCTGAAAACTCACCATGTTGACGCTCACAAGTCGCGACTCTCACCGTCAAATCATCAATAGTAGTTCGGAGGGGGGTCAGTGCAGCAAGGATGACACTTTCTATCATCCACGGGACTGCAACCTCTATTTGGGCAGTCCTCACATCAGCCGAATGATCCAAGTGCCTCATCTTCATGATCATAGCCTAAGTAATCCTGGCGTGCTGGAAAGTGGCAGAAGTACCAGAAGCCTGGGAGAAAGAAGAGGGAGCAGGTGTACGTGAAGGCCCGGAGGCCAGAGTAGGCAAAGATGCCTCTGCATGAATCGTCTCTATGTCAATCTCCGGGGATGTGTCCATCGGAGCTTCTCTCCTCTTGTCTGCCTCCTCGCGAGTGTACTCAGCCTCTATACGCCGGATATCAGTGGAGGATGTGGGAGTGACCTCAACATCTCTCATCTCATCACGAGGCACTCCAGCACGCCGGCATAACTCCGTAATTAGAACTGGGAAGGGAAGGGACGTCCGACTCTGCTTGGCCCTCATGGCCATCTCTTGCTTAATAATAAGTCCCAAGTTGAGCTGCTTCTTTGCTAAGATTGATCCTAAACAGGATGCCTTCGCATGACGGAGGATGGATTAGTTTTGTGAAGGCATGATGGAGTTGCTGATGAATCCGAACCAATAACATGCACCTACATTCAAATCTTTCTTCTCTATTTGTGCTCCCGCCTCGATCCACCTCGGAGTGGTATCAGAAATAAGGGGAGCAAGCTAGCCCTTAAGGTCATCTAGGGACTGAGCAGTCGCCAAGACCTTATACTCATGTTCGAATCCTGTGGCTCTTTCAAGCACAACATTTATGTAGTCGCTGTTGCACCCCACTTTTCTTCCTCAAACTATTACTGACTTCACCGGTCTGAAGGCACTGGCGTTCTTCTTCCCCTAAAGAACCAGATCACCGTAAGCAGAGTAGAACTCAGGGACCCAGGTGGGGATATATGGGCCTTGAGGTCTGGTGAAGATATGGAATCTGTGCCACTAGAGTATCTCCCTCACACTGGAGTATTTTCCCTCTAGGCCCTCTGTGGATATCAGCTTCTCCTCTAAAATTGTCTGCAACCCATCGACTTTCGGTCTCTTAAGTAGCCGGGGAGGAGGAACCACTGGTGGAATTTGAGCCATAGGAGGTGCCGGAGTTGGCATTGTACCTGCTGTAAGAGTGGAGGCTGCTGGCTCTCTCGATGAGTCTGGGTGGGACCTAGCACGAATCTCCGCCCGCCGAGACTGTAGTGGTTGGTCATCATCCAGCTCAGAGAATGCAGCTTGGGATCCCTCGGTGTCAGAGTTATGCTTCGAAATCTCAGTCACGGGCCTATTGCCATTGTCATTGCCTCCCTTTGGAGGCTCTGTCCTGTCTTTCTTAGAAGGGTTTTCTCCTCCTTTATTTATCACTATACCTTGTGCTCTTTTATGGGGCAACATGTCAAGGTTGGTTCTAGCCATATCTGCAAAAACAACAAAAAGACTTAGTAACAGTTCAAGCAAAATTGCAGAAAAAAAAGGTTGCAGACAGACTCGCCAAACTGGTCGGCGAGTCAGATCGGGCTCGCCGAAAGGATTGGCTTAAAAATTTTCCAAAAAAATAGCATGTCGGTGATGGGAAGGGCCTTTCGGTGAATCACCGACACCATTCGGCGATCAAGGACCAGCTTGCCAAAAATTATAGTGCATTTTAAGGGTTAGGGGCGCAGAAAAGGGCGATCAAGGAAGACCTTCAGCGAGTCACCGAGTGCACTCGGCGAACTCAGACTTCCCGCCGAAAGTTACAGAACCCAAACTCAATTTTAGCATGAAATTTAAGGCGATCAAGGGGGATTCGGCGGACCGCTGAGTGGTTCGGTGAGCTCGACTCAGGTCGCCAAACTGCCCAACGTGCCTACTTTTAACCCCGACTTCCAAATTCAACCCCGCATCCCCCGAAAACAAAATCAAAGCATACACAAACTCAATTAGGCTCAGACCCATACTACCCATGCCCCCGTGATATTCATACTTTTCCTGGTTTGGCCAAATTTGGCCATTTGACGACTTTAGCCCTTAAGAATGACGTCAACCTCTCTATCCTTGGGCAAAGCACATCATTTAGCACAAATGCGAGTTACTTAAACTTCACCCGACTAGACCTAACAACAACAAAATAACACCCAACAATTTTAACAATTTTAAGGCACGAAAATCTCGGGAAATCAACAATTGGGTAATGTAGGCACGATATTCAAATTAAAACAGGCACAACACATGCAATTACGAATTAGAGAAGCCCAACATACATCACTAAGACAAGAACAATTACAAATGAGTATAAATCGCTAAATATAAGTTCGGGGTTTGGAAAACCAACCTTTAATGACGATTAAAAAACTTTGTAACGCTAAGCAACAAAGAAATCCAACTCCGAGCACACAATCAACGACTAATAAGCGGTAAAAATATGAAATATAGAAAAAATAGTGCAGGTGTGAGTTTGGGAAGTTAAAAAGTGAGGGAATGTGAAAGAGTTTGAAAGTTTAAACCTTTGGCCTTTAAAACCGTCCAGTTCTTGCCTATCCAGAGATATTAAATTTGCTCGCCAAATCACTCGGTGACACGCCGAGTGGTTACTTACCTCGCCGATTTTTACAGGACCTCCAGTTAATGTGGGGGTCTAAACGGGAGACAAAGTCGGGGTCGCCGACTTGTTCAACGATCTTTCAAGTTGTCCATGGGCTCGCTGAGTTTTACAGACTCCAACCTTGGAATTTTTGGAGTCCAACGGCGGTCCAAGTCGGGCTCGCCGACTGGATAATTAGCTCGCCAACCTGCACTTTTCAAATAAATTCCACACTTTAACCTGCAATATCAATTCACGATTATTTCAAATAAAAAAAAACTTGGGTTGCCTCCCAAGAAGCACCTTAGTTAACGTCGTGGCACGACGCAAGTTCCCACTTAAGTTTCATTCTTGGGGTTTGCCTCAGTGTGACTAGGCAACCCTCTTTCTTGTTATGGGTAGAGGCAAGACAACACGTGACCCATTTGGGACTCCAACAGCTGAATGAACATGGAGTGAGAGGTTGTCATCTGATTTAGCATCGAGATATTCTCTCTTATCTCTCTCAACACTTTGTCGTGTTCTTTGACTTTGTGATGAATGAGTAAGAGCACCTCTTCTATTTGCCCACCCTCAAGCTCCTTTGTCCTTCGACGCTCGTGAGGGGGAATGTACCCATCTTTTCTTTGGTACATTACTTCCAGTTCCCTTACCTTTTTGGCCAAGAGATCCAGCTGACCCAATAATGTGGCCAAGTCTTGGTCCTTCTCTATCTCCTTGTTGGTCTTGACCACACAATCAAGGAGTTGGGCTGTTGTTTCATAGGGTTGTCGTATCAAACTACCCGAAGAGAGTTGGTCAACTACTATTCTATTTTCGGGGCCAAGACCCCAGTAGAAGCATTCTAGGAGCATCTTAGCTGGAATTTCATGAGTTGGGCATTGCTGCAATAGGGCCTTAAATCTTTACCACAACTCACAAATGGTCTCACCCTCCAATTGCTTGAGAGTTAGGATGTTATCCCTAAGAATCATCAATCTCAAAAGAGGGTGATCTATTGGGTCACCGTTGCTACCAGATATGCTCAATTCTTTTGTTCAATAGGCAACACACAAACCAAAAAAAAAGAAAGTAGATTCAACTATGACTAAGAAGAACAAAACTTCAACTTCATCACACTTCATCCAATTCTAAGTGTCAACGATAGCTACTCAGTATATAACCCAACTAAATGAGTTGGGGTCGAATCTTAGAGGGAGTGGTACGTGTTTGAGAGTCAAGTGAGAAGTATGAATATGGTCAACTCAATCATAGGAATAGACATTATCGAATAAAAACATAACTCAAATTAAGGGGTGGCACGAATGTCAAATAACATGGGGTTTTGGTTTAAAATTAGAAAATACAGCAACAACAACCAATAAGAAATACGAATATGAGGCGGGTTCTTGGGATGTGATTCGATTATAGACTGGTATAGTCAAATCGGTAATTGCAATTATTAGGATATAACTGAATATTAGTGAATAAGCTAGACTATAGAGGAGGTAAACTTTCTCTCGAACAATTTACCCCAAATCAAGTTGATTTCTCTCGAACATCGACAAACATGCAAAATAAGAATAACCTACGCCTTAGTCCATTCACTCTTACGAGCTGAATGTGTGGAAAAAGGTTTAGGATTCACTTTCTCGAGCTGAACTCATGATAACCCAATACCCACTGACCATCAATCAATAATCTTGGTTTTAAAACCTCTCTCTCGAGCAAGCCAAAAACACGAAGGTAGAACTGCATTTGCAACTACAATTCTTAAATTAAACCACAATTAATGATTGAAATCACTTCTAAACAACATTTAAACTAACAATCAACAATACCCATAAGCTAAATCATCCTATAATCACATAATCACACCCGAAGAATTGGGGTTTTAGCTAGACAGCATAAAAAGATAGAAATCGTTACCAAATTGTGTTTCCATCAACTGGGTAACATTAATTTCGTCTTTACAATGCTCCAAGATGAAGAATCTCAAAGACCCACTTTCAATTTCTCAAAAGTGAGCAACTTCAAATCTTCAAAGCTAAGGAAAACCTGTCTCAATACTCAGAGTTCAAACTGAAAAATTACTCTAATGAATGTTCAGAAATGAAATTTGATACTAAACTTAACATTCAAAAATGTATTTATAGTCGCCAAAAATGTGCTGCGAAGAAACACTTGGCGAAGTAAGTCGGGCTCGCCGATCCACTTGGTGAACCGCCCTTTAGTCAAGTTCATTGCCTTGGCCTTCATCTTCCTTAGGTTCTGTAACTTTGGGCGATCCAACACTGCATCATGGGATCACTCGACGATCCACCGACTGCTCCTTTCACTCGCCGACTTGGTTCTTTCCTTCAGGGCTTGGCACACTGGAACTTTAGGCGGTCAATTGGCCATTCGGCGACTCACCTAATGGACTCGGCGATCACCAGGCCTTCATTTCTTCATTCTTTCAGCTGCTTTGTTCCTTTTTTCAAATTAGTGTCCATGCTTTGTTCCTCAATCCATATACCTGGAAATCAAGGGTTTTACATCGGTTATTTGCACCAAATAAGCAATTGAGGACACTAACTTATTATAAATAAGCCCTAAATGAGTCAAAATCTCAGACTCATCTATCACCAGATAGGAATACTAGGCCAAACTTTAAGTTTAACTAACTGGTACCAGAATGAAATATTGGGCCAAACTATGTGAGTTAGTTGGCTTAGATGTATATATAACAATTATACCTTGAGAATTTTCTTTTTAATATTGAAATTGTGAATGCTTTTCCTTTGGTCATATGTATACTTGCATTGTTGCATGCATTAGTCTACTGTTTCTTCATAATCTTACTTTACCTTTGGTGATTTAAGTTAATCATTTTTTTATGTAGCGGTGGTACAATATAGATTGAAGGTCTGTCATTTTTAGAGCTTTGAATTGATCTATGAAATACACGTTGTTAGATTTCAAAAGGTGTGAATAAAATATGAAGAGTTGTGGTTTTTATGAAAAATTGTAACTTTTATGAAAAAATATGACTTTTATGAAGAGTTGCGACTTAAATGAAGAGTTGTGACTTTTATGATGAGTTGTGACTTTTATGAAAGGTTGTGACCTTTTCGAAGGGTTGTAACTTTTCTAAAGAGTTGTGACCTATCCGATAAGGCATAATAAATATTTTTTCACACTACCCTTTGTTGTTTATAAATAGAGGAATTTCCTCTCATTTTATTTTAATACAACGAAAATTTTGTAGTTCTTCTTCTTCTTCTGCACAATTAAATATTCGTGTACTTTGCTCTTGTTAAGTGGCTCACTGACACCATTGTTTTTGTATCAATACACTAATGAAAAGAGTTGTTCTATCCTGAGAGGATCTATTCTTTTAAACGTTGGTACTAGAGGGGAATAATTTCCTTAAGGGGACAATGTGCATTCAGTGGGCTTGATTTTTTCCTTTCTCTTTCATTTTATTATTATAGATCCTAATATGTTTTTTTACAGTCACTAATTTATGTTTATGTTATTAATTGATGTTTTTGAGTATATGCTCTAAACTTTGTTGTTTATTTGTCCGCAAAATTATTGTTATAAGTATTTGTTAGTACAAATTAAATAAAACATGTTAATTGAGTATTCATGCAAGTTTTATATACTGAAATTGTTGAATGTACAATTAACAAATTCCTTAAAGATTTATACTACCATCTCTTGAAGACAAAATTCAAATTTGGTATGCCATTGTAAGGACATAAAGACCTTAAAAACCTTATCGCACCTTGATGTGCGAAGTGAACCAGGAATAGAAGACAAGAATTAATAAACTTCTTACATGACTTCAAGGATGTTGTGTCGGATGACCTATAGATAGAGGAATATAACTAGACTAGAGCCTCTTTTAATCTCAAAGACGTAGATAACTACACAATAAATTAATTGCTCATATTAAATATGAAGTATGGATAGATTCTCAAGTTTACTGAAAGTTGTAAATACATTTCTTGAAGTAATAGATGTGTTTCTCGATACTGCGATTGGAATAGAAGTATAGTATCAAATTGAACTTCATCACTCTGGAATGTTGATTTTTAAAAAGCACCCAAATAAACTGAATATTTTTGTATAATAGTTTTTCCTTTCAACTATATATAATAAGTTGAATTGTTGTCCAATATGATACATTATCCCTTTAATTTTCCATTTTAATAATAACTTATGATACATTTAAATGGGAACTTTAAAATGATATATGCAAAACAAAAAGTAGGGCTGAACTTTCTACACGTTAAAATTAGAATATTTGTTCACTTTTTTCAGCCTATTAAAATTTATTTATCCGTTTACCAACAATTATTTATTTATTAGAAAATTTAATATCTTAGGTTGATGTTCATTTGATTCCCCAAAAATATCAAATTGTAAAAGTTCCAGTAAGCAAAAGGATAAATTATAAAATCAAATTAAAGATGATTGATTGAAGGATAAATGATAAGATATTATAATTATCATTTCGCTTTACATTATTAATGTTCGTTACTACGTAATCTTGTATGTAAGATAATATAGTGTTTTAGTTTTAATGACGAATAGATTTTCAGTATTATTTTATAAATTCTGTGATATTAAATTCTCATCGAGGCGCAGGTAATTTTACTAGTGAGTAATAAAATACAATAAATACAAATAAATGGTTAATAATATGACCAATATACACCAAATGAAGAGTGTATTTTGATGTTTCAAATTAATTACTTTTAAGCAACAAATTAAACTGTTACCTTTTGAACTTTGGTTAATAGTTAACATAAATTTCAATAAACTCACAAATGATTAATTTGAGCCTAAATAAGAATATAAACTTGTGGCAATAAAGCATTCATAGAAAACTAAAGTAAGAAGTCTAATAGAGAAAAAACACATAAAAAAGAAAAACATACAATGTATACATCCTTCTTAAGACGTTGATCAATAATAATATAGATGAAAAACATAAAAATTTAGTACATACTTTTCTGAGTTCTTATCGACTCCTTCTCCCATATCCAATCAAAATTCAAGAAACTTCATTTCATATACTTTAACTATACAATCAAAATGATAACCTTGTATTTTCATTCTTTAACAGTTCTTCATATACTTTAACTTTACAATAAAAATGGCATTCTTCAATAGCTCTTAATATACTTTAACTATACAATAACAATGACAACCTTGTATTTTCATTCTTCCAGTGTTACGGAGGCATTGACATCACTAGATGAAGGCAAGTTCAAGTTAAAGAGTTTCTAAACTTTGCCTAAGTTTGTCTGTTTGTTTCCTATTTTAGTTTGGTCCTTTTGGGCTCTTTTACTTTGTGATGTTGACATATTTTTTTAATCTTCTTCTCCAAATACTTTTAGCTTTTACTTTATAAATTAAATATGGCCTTTTCAGCTTCCTTTGATTTTAAAAAATAAGTACTAATAATTGAAAGTATTTTCATATTCCTGTAACATCACCTATAGTGAAATAGGAGACATGAGTATTGGTGCACATTATATGAAATATTTAGAACAACAAGAAACCTACGGTACAAAAGAAGAGAATGAATTTAAGGTAGACGACAATAATGATGATAATATATCCTTTAATTCTGCTATTTCTCAAATTCAAACTCAAACTCGTTGTCATCCTTCACTACCTAAAATTCCAAAAATAAATTAGTATAAGGACATGAAGTGAGTATAGGCTCCAAACCTGATGATTTCTAATGCATGATAGGTATTGAAAACAATTTCCTACTATGGAAAGATACGTGGATGTGAATTAAGGTCATAAGGAACTCCTTCAGTATTAAGATGTTGTGGACTAATACTAAAAAAATGAAAGGCCGTGAAGCCTTTATTCCAATGCCTTTGATCGTTCGTCAATCCAAATTATCAGTTAAAAGTTATGCCCATTTTAACGGGAACTACGGGTTTTGCGCGATCCAACATTTCAAGTGGAGATCAACTGCATGGATACGTGGCAAAGTCAGTAACACTGTTAAGATCGCACGTAGTAGGCTCTAGCTCCGTGACCATACACCGGCTCCGAAATTAGTCAAGTCTTCTCTTCTCTTCACATTTTAGGAGGATTGTTCTAGTTCTTTCCTCATCCCATAACCCTAACCCATGACTATTAACTTCCCCCAAAAGTCATTATCTATGAGATTCAATAAGTTACGACAAATGTTTCTCCTCTTCTTCTTCAACACTTTAAGAAGCAAGATCTAAGGTTAATTTTCAAGGTCTCTTTCCTAAGTTCTTTGTCAAGAGGTATGTTTGAACACTCCTTACTTCAAACTACTCTACAAGACTCATATGTTAGTTTACTATTCGTATTTTCTAAATTACGAATTGAGGTAAGGGTTGGAAGATGATTTCATGAAAATTGATTAAAAAATGTTCCTCTTTTGTTAACTGTGTTCAAATTACTTTATTATGATTTCAAAACTTCGATTGTTGGTTTTGAATGGGTGAATCGCCTCGTATGATTTTGAAAAGGATTTTTTTCTATAAATAATGGATTTGGAAATCTATGAGTCTTTCAAAAGATTTGGTTTAAAATTATTAACAAAGGGTAATTTTCCACCTGATTAAATGTTCATGATTTTGCATTTTATATGTTGTCTTATAACTTAAGAAGACTTGGATGTTGGCATTGAACATAATATTTTAACATAAATGAGTCTTTGATTTTCAAAGGACGGGTTAAGAGTTTTAAATGGTTAACCATGAAATTTGACATGGTTACAGTGTCTTGCAAGTCTTGATATGATGATACAATTGGGAATATGGCTTATTCGGATAACTCTTAATAAATGGAAACTTGTTGTAACACCCCAAAAAATTTCTAAGCTAAGGCCCGAATCATTAATTAGTTTGCATGTAAAATCATATTGAGTGATTCTTAAATTACTCATATATAAAAAGGTTAGTTCGTTAGTGTGAGAATGGATTTGAATTTGACTCAAGGTCACACGAACCTCCTAGCACAAAGTTGCGTTGAAAGTTTCCCTACCGATTAAGTTTTAACATAAGATTCTACTTAGGTTAACTTCCAATAATCATATCTCCCAGCACATAATGAATTAGGTGACCCATTACCTACCGAATTGAAGGTCTTTGAGTCCTCTTTCCAATGCCACCAATTTTGAGGCCCAGGTTTTGTCATTGGTATGCTTAAAGTATTTTCTAATTATGTGTATACGTTACTTGATCTAGGTGCAAGTTTGTCTTTTATGACTCTTTATGTAGCCATAAGGTTTGGTATTACCCCTGAAAAACTTCTTGAACCCTTATTTGTTTCCACACCTTTTAGTGAGTCTATTTTAGAAAAAATAGTCTATCGTGATTGTACCATCTCTGTCTATCACAAAGACACCATGGTTGACTTAATTGAGCTAGACATGGTGATTTTGATGACTTGTTAGGTGTGGATTGGCTTCCTGCTTGTTATGCCTCAGTGGATTGTAGAACTCGAGTAGTAAAGTTTCACTTTCCTAAGGAACCAGTTTTAGAGTGGAGGAGTATTTCAGCAGTGCCTAAGGGTAGTGAGTTAATGACTCTAGTGCTGAGACACCACCTCTTTAGTCAGTTCTTGTTGTGAGTGAATATCCAGAGATCTTTCCGAAAGATCTTACCAGAGTCCCTCCTATGAGAGAAAGACTTCAGAATAGAAATTTTTCGTGATACTCAGCCCATTTTGATTCCACCATATAGAATGGCTCCAGCTCAATTAGTTAAAGAGCAGTTGAGAGATCTTCGTGATAAGGGTTTCATCCAACCAAATGTCTCACCTTAGGGCGCTCCAGTATTTTTTGTGAGAAATAAAAATGGTTCCCTTAGGATGTGTATCGATTAACGCCAGTTGAAAAATGTCAGCATAAAGAATAAGTATCCCTTTGTGAGAATTGATGAGCTTTCCCACCAACTTCAGGGTGTCACTTGCTTCTCTAAGATAAACCTCAGATATGGCTATTATCAGTTGAAAGTGAGAAAAAGTGACATCCAGAACACAACATTCAGGACCCATTATGGTCATTATGAGTTCCTTGTTATGTCCTTTGGTTTGACTAGTGCTTATGTTGCATTCATGGATCTTATGAATATAGTATTTAAGCAGTATCTGGATATGTTTGTTATCATATTCATCGACAACATCGTGATCTACTCGAGAAAGGACTCAAGATAGTCCTCTAAACTCTCAAAGATCGAGAGTTATATGCCAAGTTTTCTGAGTGTGAGTTTTGAGTTGAATCTGTGGAATTCTTAGGCTATATTGTGTCTGGCAAAGGAATTCGAGTCGATACTCAAAAGATTAAGGCAGTGCAGAATTGGCCCAGGCCTACATCCCTAACTGATATAAGGAGTTTCTTGGGGTTGGCTGGTACTATAGAAGGTTCATCAAGGGGTTCTCATCTATTTCATCCCCATTGACTAAGTTGACTCAGAACACATCTAAGTTTCAATAGTCTAAATCTTGTGGGCAAAACTTTTAGAAATTGAAACCTCGGTTAACTATTGCTTCAGTGTTGACCCTACCAGAGGGTATAGAGGGTTTTGTTGTCTATTGTGATGCGTCCATAGTGGGGTTTGGTTGTGTGTTGATGCATAATGGTAAGGTTACAACCTATGCCTACATGTAACTTAAGATTCACTAGAGGAACTACCCGACCTATGATCTCGAGTTGGCAGTAGTAGTTTTTGCTCTCAAGATATGGTGTCACTATCTCTATGGCATTCATGTAGATGTGTTCACTGACCACAAAAGTATCCAGTATGTTTTCAGTAAAATAGAGATTAATCTTAGAAAAATAAAGTGGTTAGAGTTACTCAAGGATTACGACAAGAGTATCCTCTATCACCAAGGTAAGGCTAACGTTGTTGTTAATGCCTTGAGCAGACTATCCATGTAGAGCAACGCCCATATTGAGGAAGGCAAGAAATAGTTGGCTAAGGAAGTTCACAGACTTGCACGTTTAGGAGTTCGTTTGTTAGATTCTAGTGAAGGTGGAGTTGTTGTGATTAATGGGGTTGATACTCATTATTATCATAAGTGAAGGAGAAACATGACAAAGACTCAATCTTACTTGAGTTAAAGTCAATGTTCATAAGTAGAAGGTGATGGCCTTTGAACAAGGGGAGATGGTGTGTTGTGATATCAAGGTAGATTGTGTGTTCCAAAGGTCGATGAGCTCCAAGAGAGGATCATGATAGAAGCTCATAGTTCCAGATATTCGATCCATCCGGGTTCCACAAAGATGTCCCATGACTTAAGAGAAGTCTATTGGTGGAATAGTATGAAGAGGCGTATTGCTAATTTTGTTGCTAAGTGCTCAAATTGCCAAAAAGTCAAGGTTGAACACCAAAGACCATGTGGTGTGGCTTAGAACATTTCTCTTACAAAATGGAAGTGGATGATTAATATAGACTTCATTACTGGGTTGCCACAGTCTCGCAGGCAGCATGATCCGATTTGGGTGATTGTAGACCGAATGAGTAAATCAACCCATTTCTTACCGATGAAGAATACCAATTCAATAGAAGATTATGCGTGTTTATACATCTGTTAGATAGTCTGACTTCATGGAGTCTTGTTGTCCATCATTTCAGATAGGGGTTCATAGTTCACCACTCAGTTTTGGAAGTCGTTTCAGAAAAGTTTGGGTTCAAGGTAAACCTTAGTAGTACTTTTCATACTCAGACAGATGGTCAAGATGAGTACATTATTTAGACCTTATCTATTAAGAGCATGTGTGTTGGATTTCAAAGAGAATTGGGATGAACACTTGGCTCTTATAGAATTTTCATACAATAACAACTACCACTGCAATATTCAAATAGATCCTTATGAGTCTCTTTATACGCGAAGGTGCAGATCTCCAATTGACTGGTTTGAGGTTTGTGAAGTTGAGTTGATACGACCAGACTTAGTTCATCCATCCATGGAGAAGGTTAAAATAATCAAGAGAGGTTGAAAACAGCGCAGAGCCTTCAGAAATCATATACAAATGTTAGGAGAAGATATTTGGAGTTTGAGGTTAATGATTGGGTCTATTTGAAGGTTTCACCCATGAAGGGTGTTATGGGGTTTGGTGAGAAAGGGAAGATCAGTGCCTAATACATTGTTCCTTATAGGATATCTAATAGACTAGGTAATGTAGCTTATGAGGTGGAGCTACTACCAGATTTAGAAGCAGTCCATCCAGTATTTCACATATCAATGCTAAAGAAGTTTTTGGGTGAAACTTCGCCTATTGTGCCTATCGAGAATATTGGTATCAAGGACAACCTATCTTATGAGAAGATTCCCATTCAAATTCTTGAACGTCAGGTTCGCAAGTTGAGAACCAAAGAGGTTGCATCAATCAAAGTCTTTTGGAGAAAACAGTTTGTTGAGGAGGCTACATGGGAGGCCGAGAAAGATATGAAGAAGAGATACCCTCATCTTTTTTCATGTGATTTAGTTTTAGTCCAAGGTATTAACTTTTCCTAAAGTACTCATTCAATTCAGTCCTTCCTTTTGTGTTTTGAGTTCACGAGTTTTATGTGCATTTTGCACTAAATTGAGCTATTATGCATTTCCCTACCCTTTTCATGCTTAGTTCAGCCATCATTCGAGGATGAATAATTCCAAGGGGAGATATTGTAACACCCCAAAAATATGCTAAGCTAAGGCCCGAATCATTCTTTATTTTGAGTGTAAAATCATATTGGGTGATTCTTAAATTTCTCATATGTAAAAAGTTCAATTCTTTAGTGTTGGAATGGATTTGGATATGCCTCAAGGTCACACGAACCCCCTAGCACAAAGTTGAGTTTAAAGCTTCCCTACCGATTAAGTTTTGACATAAGATTCTACTTAGGTTAACTTCAAATGATCATTTCTCCCAAGACATACTGAATTAGGTGGACCATGACCTAAAAAGTTGAAGGTCTTTGAGTCCTCTTTCCAACATCACCAATTTGGCCTCATTTCGAGTTCGGAGTAAAAGGTTATGATCATTTTACCAGAGGCTGCCATAGCAGAGTTTTCTGAGTTTGTGAAAAACAGATCCATTCTACGGGCCATAGACTGAACTATGACTCATAGTGTCAAGTTTAGAAAAGTACCGGGTGTCAGATTTTGTGGTCCAATTCTTTCGAATCCATTATGTGGGCCGTAGGAACTTCTATGGGTCGTAGTTTGGACCCCAAGATTGGACTTTTGAGCCCAAAAATTGTATAAAGTCTACGGATTAGATCTACGGTCCATAGAATTTTCTAAAGGTCGTATATTGGACCCGTTGAATGAACTTTTGAGCCTTAAATTCTATATAAATTCTACATATGGGATCTACAGTCTGTGGAACACACTACAAATCGTAGATGGACTCGTATAAGGTTTTCGTTAGTTCTTAAGAAGGGTAGTTTAGTATTTTCCCACCCTTCTAATCTAAAACCATGACCCCTTTTTACCTAATTAAGGGTATAAATAGTGTTGGAATATTATTTTACGTTCTTTAACACTTCAAAGACTTAGAGTAAGGATTCAAGAGGAGAAAAACTAGGATTTTCAAGCGTTCTTCGAATTTCATCGATTTTGCCTAGAAATTTATTCTTCCCAGGTATGTAAGGCTATCATATTGTTGGACTCAGTTCATCCTCACACCCTACATCTTCTTTCTATTAGTAAAGAATAATCTAGGGTTACATCCTTAGTTTTGATAATTCTTGAGATGAGTTTCGTTGATCAGTTCTAAATTCTATTTCCTAATTATTGAGTTGCTATATCTTGCATTGAGATTCTTGAGTTGATTGTGCATGTCTATTTTTCAACATGGACCCTATGTTTGAGTTATAGTTGAGCATTTATTGAGTTATTATTGAGAATTATTTTAACCAAACAATTGTTTTAAACTAATTTTCTGAGAAAGTAAAGAAGAGTTTTGAGTAGAGTTTAAAAAGGAATTTTCGAGTAAAGTTTAAGGGAATTAATTGTTTTCCAAATGTATTACTTTTAGATTTATAAAGAGAACTTTGTTTTTCATAAAGAGTTTTTCAGAGATACTGCATAGTAGTTACCTCTTTTAATAGGATAATTTGAGAAATTACCTTAAATTGATGAAGAGTATGTTTTATACATTTGAGCCTGAGTATGTATATTTATTGGGAGTAGTATTCAGCACCGATATGGGGATAAGTTCAAACAACTCAAAATCATTATAAGCTATGTAGCCAACTTGGGTAAATGATCATACCTTTTAGATGACTTCTTATTGCTTTTGAGCAGAGCTTTACTGGATCCACTTAGTTAAGGTGTCCTATATCCCGACAAGGTGTAGGACAGTTCTGGCAGTGTGGGCGAGACGTTGTATCATCACGTTTCTCATAGTGATGGTTATCGGTTAGAGAATTTCCTAATAGCTTAAAAAGTATTTTGTTATATTTTCTTATACATCCTTGAGTTAGCTTATTTGACTTGTAAAGCTCTAAACATTCTATCTTTTACCTATGCTTTGAGTTGAGTTGAGATGAGTAGTTCTTCAGCCTTATCAGTTCAGTTATTTATTCATTCAGCTAGATTACATACTCGTACATTTAATTTACTAATGTTATTCGACTTGCATATTTTAATGACGCAGATACAGGTGTTCAGGATCATTAACAAATGCTTCATTGAGATCGCTTTTCTCTCTATTAGCTTTTGGTAAGCCTCCTTGCATTCCAGAGGACTCCATTTTTATTTTTAGGTTATTCATTTTAGGATGTTGTGGCTCTTGTCCCGACATTCATGTTGAACAGTAGAGGCTTCATACATAGATAGAATTGAGGAGTCTCTCAGTACTTTCTTTTCCTTTAAGATGTTTTGCAAACTATTGTTATTGTAATAAGTATTTTTTTCAGACATTATGAGTTGAGCATTTTACTAATTTACTTATGTTTTAAGCCTTTAAATGCCCGAGTCATTCTTCCGCTGAGTAGTATACCAGAACAAGGGTTGCTTAGGAGCCAACAATGGTCCTCTAATGCCGGCCACGTTAGGGTGTAGGCTTGGGGCGTGACAAACTTAGTATCAGAGCACAAAGTTCAAGAGTCTTAGGGTGTCTATGAGTCTACTTCTAGTAGAGTCCTTCTTATCATTGTGAAGCGTGCCACATCTATAATAAGGAAGCTATGAATTTAGGAACTTTCACCTTCTTCTTACTCATGTTCGTGTAATAGAGTTCAACTTTATAAAAGTTTCTTCTAATTCCTGCTTATGCATCGGTTTTCGGATCATGCATCCATGAAGATCTATTTGACGTCCTTTTAGGTAGAATGCTAATCCTCAAGGTCAAGAAGCTCCCAATGAACTAGAAGTGCAACCCGTTCATGGAGATGTCACAAATGTTGAGTTCATGTATGATATTCAGATGTTGACTAAGGTTGTGGAAAATCAGGTTAGTCAACAAGGAGTGGGTCGTTAGGAGGTGGCTGATACATCTAGAATCCGTGAGCTTTTGAGGATGAGTCCCTAGAGTTCACAAGATCGAATGAATATCACTGAGGATCCAGAGAACTTTGTGGAAGAGTTTTAGAAAGTGTTTGAGGTCATGCGTGTTCTTGACTCAGAACATGTGGAGTTAGCCTCATATCAACTCAAATGTGTTTCTAGGATATGGTATGATAAATAGAAGAAGAACCGGGCAGAGGGGGCACCATTTTTGAGCTGGGTTGTGTTTTAGAATGCTTTCTTGGGTCGCTTCTTTCCCCAAGTGCTAAGGGAAGCTAAGGTGAAAGATTTCCTGAATCTGATAGGAAGCTATGAGTGTGTAGGAGTACAACCTCAAGTTTACTCAGCTATCCCTTTATGCTCCAGAGATGGTAGTAGACATGAGAAGCAGGATGAGTTAGTTCGTGTCCGAGGTATCCCGCTTATCAAGTAAGGAAGGTAAGGCGGCTATGTTGATAGGGTACATGGGCATAGACAAACTCATGATTCATATACAATAGATTGATGAAAATAAGTTAAAGGACAAAGAAGAGTTTCACAATGACATGGCCAAGATAACAAGTCATGAAACTGGCTAGCAGAAGACCAGAAATGGGAATCGGTCATCGTTTTAGAAGATATCATCTGGACCTGCTCCATCATCAACTAGTGTACCTGTACCAAGGAACAAGAATGAACATCAGAATTAAAATTTCAAAGATCAATATACTCAGGGGCTAGTTGGACCCCACATGTGCTAAGTGTGGTAGGAACCACCCAGGAGCATGTCGTGATGGCTCCAATGGATGCTTCAAGTGTGGTCAGATGGGTCATTTTATGAGAGAGTGCCCTAATTACTGGTAGGGTAATGGGGGAAACAAAGACCAATCTTCTTCAGTGGCTCCAGCAGATAGAGATGCTCTAAGAGGAGCTACTTCAGGGACATGCGGAGGAGCAAACCATCTGTATAATATGGCTAATCTCTTGGATTAGGAGAACTCGCCAGATGTTGTCACCTGTATGCTTAAAGTATTTTCTATTAATGTGTATGCCTTACTTGATCCAGGTGTGAGTTTGTGTTTTGTGACTGCTTATGTAGCCATGAGGTTCATTATTTCCCCAGAATAACTTCTTGAACCCTTCAGTGTTTCCACACATGATAGTGAGTCTATTTTAACAATAAGAGTCTACCGTGATTGTACTATCTATGTCTATCACAAGACACCATGGTTGACTTAGTTGAGCTAGACATGGTGGATTTTGATGTCATTTTAGGTAAGGAATGGCTTCATGCTTGTTATACCTCAGTGAATTGTAGATTTCGAGTCGTCAAGTTATAGTTTCCTAATGAGCGAGTTTTAGAGTGGAGTAGTAGTTAAGTAGTGCCTAAGGGTCCTTTTATTTCATACCTTAAGGCCAAAAAGTTAGTTTCCAAGGGGTGCATCTATCAATTAGTCTGAGTTAATGACTCTAGTGTTGAGACACCACCTCCTTAGTCATTTTCTATTGTGAGTGAATTTCTAGAGGACGATCTTCCCAAAGTCCCTCCTGAGAAAGAAATAAAATTCTAGATAAATATTCCTCTTGATACTGAACCCATTTTTATCTCGCCATATAGAATAACTCTAGCTAAGTTAAAAGAGTTAAAAGAGAAATTGAGATATCCTCTTGATAAGGTTTTCATTCGACCAAGTGTCTTACCTTGGGGTGCTTCGGTCTTATTTTTGAGAAAGAAAGATAGTTCCCTTAGGATGTGTATCAATTACTGCCAGTTGAACAAGGTCACAAAAAAGAATAAGTATCCCCTTCAGAGAATTGATGACCTTTTCGACCAACTTCAGGGTTCCACTTACTTCTCTAAGATAGACCTCAGATATGGTTATCATCAGTTGAAAGTGAGAGAAAGTGACATCCCAAAAACAACATTTATGAACCGTTATGGTCATTATGAGCTCCTTGTTATGTTCTGTGGTTTAACTTAATCATCGACAACATCCTCATCTACTCGAGGAATGAGGAGGATCATGCCACATATGTCAAAATAGTCCTCCAAACTCTCAAAGATCGATAGATATATGCCAAGTTTTCTAAGTGTGAGTTCTAGCTTGAATCTGTGGAATTCTTAGGCCACATTATGTCTAGCAAAGGAATTCGATTCAACACTTAGAAGATTGAGGCAATGCACAATTGGCCCAGACCCACATCCTCAACCATGATAAGGTGTTTCTTGGGGTTGACTGGTTACTAACGAAAGTTCATTGATGGGTTCTCATCAATTTCATCCCTATTAACTAAGTTGACTCGAAAAACTACCAAGTTTCAATGGTCTGGAACTTGTGAGCAAAGCTTTTAGGAATTGAAAACTTGGTTAACTATTACTCCAGTGTTGACCCTACTAGAGGGTACAAAGGGTTTTATTGTCTATTATGATGCTTCCAGAGTGGGGCTTGGTTGTGTGTTGATGTAGAATTGTAAGGTTATAGCTTATGCCTCAAGATAACTTAAGATTCACGAGAGGAACTACCTGACTCATGATCTTGAGTTGGCAGTAGTAGTTTTTTCTTTCAAGATATGGCGTCACTATCTCAATGGTGTTCATATGGATGTGTTTACCTAACAGAAGAGTCTGCAGTATGTTTATAGTTAGAATGAGCTTAATCTTAAACAAAGGAGGTAGTTAGAGTTACTTAGGGATTAGGACATGAGTATCCTCTATCACCCAGGTATGGATAACGTTGTTGCCGATACCTTGAGAAGTTTGTCCAAGGGAAGTACAACTCATATAAAAAAAGTCAAGAAAGAGTTGACTAAAGAAGTTAATTGAATTACACATTTAGGAGTCTATTTATTAGATTCTAGTGAAGATGGAGTTGTTGTTATGAATCAGGCTGAATCAGCATTAGTATCAGAAGTGAAGGAGAAGCAAGACAAAGACTCCATCTTACTTGAGCTAAAGGCAAATGTTTATATGAAGAAGGTGATGGATTTTGAGCAAGGGGGAGATGGTATGTGGAGATATCAAGGTAGAGTGTATGTACAAAAAGTGGATGAGCTTCAACATAGGATCATGATAGAATCTCATAGTTCTGATATTCGAACCATTTGGGTTCCACAAAAATGTACCATGAATTGAGAGAAGTC
>JAJOOS010008204.1:0-22089 GCA_029582725.1 Solanum chiquidenum | reverse complement strand
GATGTTGATGGTACTGGTCAAACTATTGAATATTATGGTGTCATTCAAGAGATTATTGAAGTGAGGTATTCAGGTTGGCCTAAGAAGAAGATTGTATTATTTCAGTGTGAGTGGTTTGACCCATCACATAGAGGCACAAAGGTGGACCATCAACACAATATAATTGAAGTTAAGCACACTAGGAAATACAGAAGTTATGCTCCTTTTATTATTGCACAAAATACTAAACAAGTGTATTACGCTTCATATCCATTGCGTAGAGACAAAGTTGATTGGTGGGTTGTTATAAAAAGTAAGCATGTGGGAAGAATTGAAATTGACAATGTCTTAGATGTGGCGTATCAAAATAATGTTGCAATTGTTCAAAAACAAGTTGATGTTGAATTGGAAACCACACTACAACATCCTCAACACATATTAGAAGAAGTATCTGATGATGAGATACTCAATGTTGAGGAAGAAATATATGAGAATGAGGAAAACGAATCATTTGATGACGAAGAATGGGACGATAATGAAAATGAAACAACTGAGGAGTAAGAATGGGAGAATGATGGAATTGAAACAAGCGAGGAGGAATAGTGTACAATGAAATCTAGCTAGTATATATGTAAGTGTATTTTGCTAATTTTATTTAATTTATGATTTTTATATATATTATACATGTAAATTTGCATACAGATGTCATCAGGCAGTGACAGTGATAGAGATCGCGAGCATCTTGGAGTTATCCAGACTAAACATGCTAAGAAGAAGAAGTCTAGGAGACCGATAGATACTGAGGATATTGCAGGATCTATTTCTTCTGCGCCAGAGCGCATCAGCCATGATACTCATTTATTTGTTGTTCCATTTGGTACGGCGGATCCTCAACAATATTATCCTAATTACCGTCAACCAGTCGGTGCTTCATCTACTTCATAGGCATTGCCTTCACGACGCTACGAGGACCTACCTTTATAGGCAATTCATCGAGCACGACCCTTATCGGCAGGTACTCCATCTCCCACAGGGACATCTCCTCAGTTACCTGCCATGAGGCTTGGAGATTCTAGTAGCGAGTAGTCAGATGCTATGGCCGGTACGTCTTCATTGACTCAGCATTTTGTGCATCCTGATGTATGACCCTCGTCTACAGCTACACCTAGTGTTGCACCACATGATACGATGTCTGTTCTAGCTCCTCGCCAGAAGGACAGACTTGGTAGAGTCATGATTGAGCCGGATGGATCATAGTAAGTTTTTTTGTTATCTATTTGTTAGTTTATTTTATTTATTTCTTATACTTTAATATATTATTCATGAACTAACATATTTATTATTTGTTTTACAGGTGGCATCCTGCAAATGATGCTGCCCGGGCTTTAAAATACTGTGTTAGAAGACTCTATACACAGGCTTATCACTCTTGGAGCGAGATTTCAAACAGTATACGCCAGACAATGTTTAATAAATTTAAGGAATATATATTTTTAGTTAAGTTCAGTATACTTTACTTTTTTTTACTATTGATCTAATTAATGGTATTCAATTTTTTTTCAGCCTATGTGTGCTTGGGAGTCGAGGTACAATTTGGTCATTGAGATCACATTTGAGAGGAAGGCATCCACCAGACTGTCTAGTTGGCTAAAGAAAGTTCGGGATAGTGGTGAACGTCCCGGTTGGATGTTGCCTCATGTTTTTGATGAATTGGGTTAGTATTGGAACACAGACAAGTTTAAGGAAATATCAGATCAAGCCAAAATGGATAGAGGCAGTCTTAAAAGTGGTTCGTTGCACACCGGAGGTGCAAAGACGGTTGGAAAAATTACACGAGAGATGGTAAGTTCTAATTCAAACTTTTAAATAAATAATTAGTTGATTCATATATATTGTTATAAATTTTAGTTTTTATTTATAGGAAAAAGAATTGGGACGCACTCCCATTGAACCAGAGGGTGTCAAGAAAACTCATGTACGGAAGAAAGAAAATGAGTCGGATCCGGATGTGTGGGTGGAGGAAAGGGCCGAACGAACTTTTGTAAGTTATTTAATATGAATAATATATATTAATAGTGAATATATTTATGATATGTATATATATTAATGCCAATTTTTATATTTAATATGCAAAATGACTTTCATTACTACGTCACTGAGAATCTAGATAGTTCGGTTCAATTGACACCTGAACTGTCCACCCAAATTTGGAAAGAAAAAGTGGTAGGGGGGACACACAAGGGTAGATGCTATGGTCTAGGCTCTCGAAATGATGTTAGACGAATCCAGTATGGCTTAGAAGGTATTGGATCGTCACGTCAAGACAAGGCACTTGACAGTGTTCAGATTGCTGCTATGTCGGATCAAATAGCTAAACCTACAGCGGCACTAGCAGAGTCGGAGCAGAGAAGAGTAGCTGAACAAGTAGCATATGTGAGACCATTCGGCAAATCAAAGAACAAGTGATGAACCTCGCTCATCGACCTACTACTTCAGCTCCTGATGACACCGACGACGAGAGTGATGAGGATGATTATGTAGATCTCACTCCCCAGTTTAGATCTCTGAATATTTATGAACTTTTTGAAATTTTGAAACGAATGTTGAAAGACTTTATAAGTCTTTAATTTATAATTTAGATGCTTTTGAATGTTATTTTAAATGATGAGGAGGATTGTTATTAATTGTGTGTGTTTGATTGGGCTGAATAATGTAGAATTGAATTGAATTACATTTGTAGGTGGGCAACAGAAAGTTTCTGCTGCCAAAAATATTGCAGAAAAAGAAACAGACATCGTGGTTTAGTTTGTCGCTTTTCTGGGTTTTAATTTTTTTTAAACCTAGAAAAGTGACGGACAACGTGATTTTGTTCGTCGCTTTTCTGGGTTTTTAAAATAAAATTTCCAGAAATGCGAAGGACAGGGTCCTTTTGTCTGTCTCTTTTTTGGGATTTTCAAAAATAAAATTTCCAGAAAAGCGACGGACTGCGTCGCCTTTTAGAAATAAAATGAAAATTAAAATAAAGCGACGAAGTCCGTCGCTTTATTTTAGAAATTCAAAAAAAAAAAGTTAAAATGTGATGCAGTCCGTCGCTTTTTACCGACGTAGTCTGTCGCTTTTTGAAAGGCGACACTGTCCGTCGCTTTTTGAAAAGCGTCGGTCTAAAAAGCAACGGAGGTGTCTGCGTCGCTTTTGACCAAAAAAGTGATGCAGTCCATCGCTTTTGGCCGTCGTTTTTTGACAAATTTTTAGTAGTGTAACTCATATTGTACAGAAGGTTATGGTCGTTTGAAGTTGACCCAAAACATAAAAGAACTAAGGAATGACTTGAATGAATTATCTTCAATTATTTTTAGAACTCAAGGTGCTATATCTAGTGACCTGACCTTAATACTTAATAAATTTAGATTTCCTTGGTAAAAACTTACTTACTAAGAAAGTTGGTTCAAGTCTTAGCTCAATTTTTTTCCAGGGTGTTACATTATCTGTAACTGAGTATGAGGCTTGTTTAGTGAACTTTACAGGCATGCTATGACTGTTTTTCCGAATAAGGTAGAGAGAGTCCACATGTTTGTGAGAGGGTTTACTTTATCCACAAGATATTATGTGTTTCGAGCATCCAGAATGGGAGATTCTTTCCATTCCATTGTTAATACCGCCAAGGAAGAAAAATTGATGGTTAGAGAATAGTTTGAGGATTCCAAGAGGGTCCGTTCTTCTGGTCATTTTTCTAGCACCTCAACTTAAGGCAGAGGTTTACATAGAGGTAATAGTTCCTTACAGCATTGTAGGCATGTTCATGCATCCATGGCAGCAGTTGAGAGTGGGCAGACATCCCGAGGGTCCTATAGTTCTAGCCGAGGTGACCATAATAACTTATGTGGTCCATCACAGAAGTTATATATGTCGAGGCTGTCTTATGATTTTGGGGATCCAAATCATATGATTTAGTAGTGTCTTTTGCGAACTCCCTTAGGCCCCCAACATACTTATTCACCTACTCTAGCTAGAGATTTAGCACCTCCGGCCATGGGTCAAGGTAGAGGTTAGTCTCATAGAGGTGGTAGGGCTTTTGGTAGGGCTGCTACAACTCAGTAGGGCGGAGGTCGGGGTATTACTCAGAATGGTGGGGGTTGAAAGGAAAAGTTTTATGCTTTTACTAGGTGGCCCAAGGTTGAGACTTCTGATACTGTGATTACACGTATCGTCCTAGTTTTCCATTGATCTGCCTTTATATTATTTGATCCAAGGTCTACTTTCTTATATGTCTCTACCTATTTTGCTTCTCAATTTGATATTATGCCTGATAGCATACTTGTGCCTCTTCATGTTTCTACACGAGTGGGTGAGTCCTTAGTGGTGGATTGAGTGTATGGATCCTGTTTGTTTTTTTACTTGGGTATGATACTTGGGTAGACTTGATCATTTTGGGGATTATATACTTTGATATTATTTTGGTAACGGGTTGACTCTCTCTACTCCATGCTATTCTTAATTGTTATTCTAAAACTATGACCTTAGAGATGTCGGGTGTTCCAAGAGTTTAGTGGATGGGTGCTAGTGGTTCTTACCGTAGAAAAATTATCTCTTTCATTTGAGTTCAGAGATTGGTTGATAGAAGGTGTTTGTCCTATTTGTCCTTAAATTTGGATAATTGTGTTGAGCCACCTCACATGAAATTTGTGTCTATGGTTTAGGAGTTTTAGGATGTGTTTCGTAGAATTCAGTCAGATTCTTGATTCCCTTACGATTATCTAAACCTAGGGTTTCTAGAATTTCAGTAGATTATTCTGAATTAGTTACTTTAATGTTCATAATCAGGTTATCATGTTGTAATATCATTTTTGCCCATGTTCATGCGTAAAATCACAACCCTAGCTATGTAGTTCTTTTAGTTCATGAATTACACATGCTAGGTCAGATATTTCAGTTATACATGCCTCAGAATTAAATGTTTCACTATCAGCATATAAATGTTGCATTTTCAGTTATTATTTCAGTATTTTGAGCTATCCAGTATTACAGAACTTCAGTCATAAATTGTTAATTACTTAATCAATTGGGAGTATGCTTAGACCGAGTGGACTATGGTTCAACATACCCGAATAGTCAAAACTGCGTGCCCCCGTAGGTTATAAGTTCCTTCTCTGGGCATCAGTTTAGTGGTCACGCCAGTCATGCCTTTATATTGGGTCCTCTCGATGGGGCGTATACATCGGACTCCACATTTAGCTCATGTGGTTTTGTGTCGGTCATTAGTAGCTCCCACAAGTCAGTCAGATCTATTGCATTAACCATGTTATCAGATCAATATTCAGTCTCATCATGTTATGAACTTGGTCATTGCATTCAGTTATTTCATGTTCAGTATTCTCAGTTTAGTATCATGCTTATATCATATCATTGCTCAGTATATGCTTTGGTTCAATTAAGATTATTATTCCACTTTACTCTATCCTGCATGCTCAGTACCTTTCAAGTACTGACGCATAGTCTTCACTATATCTTCTCGTTATGTAGGTTCAGGTTCTCGGCTTCCAGATCACGCTTAGATCGGTTCTCGATGTTCAGTTCAGCAACATCAGTGGTGATTCCTCATTCTTCGAGGATGAGTGACATGATTATCTTTCTTGCTTTTACCTTTAGTTTTAGTTTTGCAATATCTAGCTGGGCCATGTCCCAACATTTTTAGTCAATAGAGGCTTTATTTCAGACATAGTTAGTTTCAGCTTTAGTGTTAGAGTTTGACTTTTCTATTGTGTTTAAAACCCTCAATTTTCATGCATTCAGATTTAGTATATGGGTATTCCCCATCATTTTAGATTATCTCATGTTTAGCTTCCGCACAGTATTTAATGCTTCAGTTTACTTTAGTTTGCTTATGATATGCCATCAGGGTTAGCTTGGGGTCATTCATGATCCTAGGTCCCGTGTTCGCATCGAGGAGGTAACCTCGGGGCATAATAGAGGTTATGCAGCAGTCTCGTTTGGTTGCAGATTTCTAAGTAGATCGGTGGTTTGATTGCTTTCATAGAGGCTCGTTCTTTCTTAGTTGAAAAGATTCGTAAGCACCAGTTTGATGATGGGAATTTATGTCTCTTTCAAGACAGAGTGTTGAGAGGGGACGACAAAGAGGTTTTCCTTGATTATGACAGTGTCTTGAGGATCGGAGGTAGGATTTATGTGCCCAAGACAACATAATTTACTAAATAAATTCTTTAGGAGGCCCATTGTTCTTGATATTCTATCTATCTGGTCGTGGCAAAGAAGTACCATGATTTGCTCCAACACAATTTATGGTGTATCATGACGATTGATATTGCAGATTTTGTTTCTAGGTGCTTGACTTGCGAACAGGTCAAGTGTAATCACCATCGGCCCATAGGTATATCTCAAAGGTTTCATATTTCTACTTGGAAGTTGGGAAAGATCACTATGGACTTCATTCTAGATTTACCTACCACCATGGCGGTTATGATTCTATTTGGGTTGTCGTTGACTGGTGGAAAGAGCCTTCCCATTTCATTCCGGTTCTGTTGAAGCATACAATAGAGAAGTTATTTGAGCTTTATATTAATTTGATTGTGCAACTACATGGAGTCCTAGTTTCATTGTCTCTGTTTGAGGTTCTTTATTCACTTTTTATTTCTGGTAGGAATTACCTCATGGGTTGGGTACTTGGTTAGATATGAGTACAACGTTTCACTATCATACAAATAGTCACTTTGGGTGGATGATTCAGGTGTTGGAGGACATGCTCCGAGCCTACGTGATTGATTTTTGTTCTAGATAGGATCATTATTTCCCCATAGCAAAGTTTTCCTACAATAATATTCATCACTTCAATACTCTGATGGCCCCATTTGAGGTGTTTTATGGCTGAACGATTAGATCTCTAATCCAATGGTTTGATTCAGGTGAGGTGGAATCTTTAGATACATATTTGCATTGAGATTCTATGGAGAAGGTCTGTATGATTTAGGGTAGACTGTTTAAAACCTAGAGTTGATAGAAGAGATAAGAAAATCAGAGAGTCTAAGCTCTAGTGTTCATGAAGGGTGATCATGTTTGGCTTCGAGTGTTACCCATGAAGGGTGTAATGAGGTTCGAATTGAAGGGAAAACATAGCCATAGATTCATTGGACCTTTTGATATTTTGAATCGTGTGGTAGAGGTGGCCTAAAAGTTAGCCTTGCCACCTAGCTTGTCAGTTGCGCATCTTGTGTTCCATGTCTCCATGCTTCAGAAGTACGTGTTAGATGAGTCCCATGTACTTTCTATTGATTCAGTAAAGTTGGGTCCAGTCTTGTCCCTTGAGAAGGATCCTATAGAGATTTTGGATAAGCAAGTCTGAATGCTTGGGACAAAAGATATGGCTTTACTGAAAGTGCAATGAAAGCATCATTTAGTTGGTGGGCCAACTTGGAAGATGGAGTCGGATATGTGTGCCAGATATCAATAACTTTTCGAGGCTTCAAGTACTTATTTTTGCTTTATGTTCGAGGACGAATATGGTTTTTAGTGGTGGATAATGTAAAGACCTAGTTGGTAATTTTTTGAAATCTTTTTAAAATTACTATTTTCCCACACGATATCAACCTCAATCTTTTATTATCATGTTTTGAAAGTTTGTTACCAAGCTTTGAGTGAAAAATTGAGAATTTGGTAAGGTTTGGTTTTGGAAAGGCTAATGTTGCGTAAAAGTGGTTTTCAGAGTTTTTTAGATTTTCAAGTGTCCGAATAGAATTCCGTCAATTCCATTGGTCCAAAAATGTAGAATTTGGTCTAGAAAAGTTATTGGCTTTAAATTTGGAGTCCTTTTGAAGTTTTGATGTCCTAAGTTGGAAATTATTGAGATTTTAGCCTTTGGGTTGACTTTGGTCAACATTCGGGATTCAGCTGCTTGAATCGGAATTCTGTGAGTTTCATTGAATTTTGGGGGATAATTTTAGGCCTAGATGTGCTCTTGGTTTATTTTTGAGTTACCCTTTCTCGGTGTTATGTTAGTGTCTTGTGGTTTTCACAAATGTCAGGTAAAGGAGACCTCAGATTCCTATTTTGATTGTTCCATTGAGTCTGAAACGTTGAGTATAATCAATTTTCAAATATTGTTTGTGTTTACGGGGTTCTGAACGAATCCCAAAGTTCCTTTTGATGTTTAAGAATTGGCTGACATTTCTAGTGTATGTGTGTTTCACGTTAGCGATATCAAGTT
This sequence comes from Solanum chiquidenum, assembly GCA_029582725.1. Classification (NCBI taxonomy): domain Eukaryota; kingdom Viridiplantae; phylum Streptophyta; class Magnoliopsida; order Solanales; family Solanaceae; genus Solanum; species Solanum chiquidenum. The sequence continues at coordinate 13,895 of JAJOOS010008204.1, read as the reverse complement.
ACTTTCATGAGAGGCCAGTCCCTCATAATCTTGAAGTGGTGTGTCATGATCTGCTTTTGTGACATCAGAGAGGGTTTTTGGACCTGATTTTTTTTGCTTTATGCCGCATTTTTTCATTTTTGAGCTTGGGAAACTTTTGGAGTCAATTTTTGAAGAGAATTCTTGTGCTAAATGTTTCGGCTAAGCTTTTGTGATCCTTAAACTTAATTTTCTTTGATTATTTATTGATTCTAACATAAAAATTTAGATTTTCATTCGAAAATGGTTTGGTTTTTTAAGAACTTAGGTTCTAAATTAAAATGGAGATTGTAAACGAATTTTGATGCCTTTTACGAAATGGTTTTCACCACTGTGTTCATTAATCTTTGAATATCATTTTCCAGTATTGATTTTCGTATTCAAACCTCCTTTTTAAAACCGGGTTTTGAGCTGATCGACCCATTTTTCAAAGTATTTAATGTGGTTATTTTTGTTTCTGGAGATGTATTATGAATACTTGATTGTTCTAGATTATGTGTCTTTGGTCATGGTTCAAAAGGGAAAACCCAAGCCTTGGGCTGATTAATTGATTGTATTGAGGCAAGTGATCTCTTAAGCTTGGTAATCTAGGAGAATTGTGTACTTCCCTTCATTGTATGTCGGCGGGGGAGTAATGGAAGATGAGGTGAAGGAATTTTTGTTTCCACTTAGTTAATCTTAACGAATAATAGAGGGGATATGAAAAGGCAACTTGTTAATAATGATGAGTTGTGAAATTCCTTTTTGTGGCCCTTATTTGATTGATTGACGAAATGCTTTGATGGCATGTAAGTGGATTTTGAATTGCTTGAATTGTTGTATCTTCCTCGTGGTATGAAATTTGCTTATGTGTATTGATTGCTGAAAATTGTGATGTGGCATGTGTTGCAAAGATGAAGGGAAATGGTTTTGGCTAGTGATATGAGATAAAACTGAAGGGATATTATTCTGGCTTGTGATGCGATATAAAGTCAATGGGAAATAGTTTTGTTTAGTGATGTGATATAAAGCCGAAGAAAAATGGTTCCAGCTAGTGATGTGATATAAAGCAGAAGGGAAATGGTTTCGACTAGTGAAATGATATATAACCAAAGGGAAATTTTTCCGGCTTATGATGTTCTAAAAATCCGATGAGAAATGGTTTTCGGCAAGAATACATTATGTGACTTAGTGCCTTCGATACTTGTGATTAAGCTATTTGTGGATTGTTATTGATCTACTCGTCAATTGAGATTGACTTACTTGATTCATGTTTGTTGTTGAACTATGAATATTGGGTCTTCTAAGCCGCGTATTCTAGAACTTTTAGGTTGGGGCTAATTTCTATGCAGGTTGTAGTTTAAGGAGGTCCGGTTAGGATGAAAGGTGTATTCGATTTCTAGCTAGGTTGCATTGTTTATTTTGTCTCTTGTTGGGTACCATATTGTTGGTAGTCTCTCCATCTAAACTTGTGTAGGTTTCGAGCCCGATATTGTGTGATCTTCTTTCTTCTCCTACTTTCTGAGGCTTGTCAAAGGACTACTGAGAGGTAACTGCTTTTCATCTCGATGTACCCTCTTTTCCTTTATGTTATGCTTTGTTCTACTTGAGAAATAAAGACATTGAAACTATGTAATTATTTCAATTCCTCACTTTTGTATTAGTGGCTTTTACACGTGACAACACGGTCTTGGGGTGTTAATAAAATGAATTATTTTCCTTTTCAATCTTGTTCTTGTTTTATCTTTCCGCATTTTTTTTGTTTCGTCGGATTGAGGCTAACTTTTTTTGGTTGAAATATACAAGAGTCATCCCCTGTTTTTGGGTAGTGACATAAATCTTTTAAAATGTGAATTTTTTACCACTAAAAAATAAACACTTATTGTATAATATGATATACCGTGAGTTTACCATATTTTTTTTACATATCACTTAAGAGTTGTGTGTGTCTAGGGCCATATTGTATTAGGAATTAATGTTTTTGTGTTATATTTGCAGGAAATAGGCTTGGACATGGAAGTGTTAGATGACAGCTGAAAATCTGCAGAAAGAGCCACCCACGAAGGTGACCTACGGACCGTAGGTCCAGTCACGGTCCATAAATGGGTGGTGTAGATGGAGCATTAGGGAAGTCTGACAAAGTGTGGAAATACAAATCCATGTGACGAATCGTAGGTCGACCCACGGGCCGTCCTGCACATCCGTCGAATGATTAGAGAAGTTAAAGTTCTAGTACCAGATGAAATTCCTAAGTATGGAACCACGGACCGTAGGTTAACCTCATTCCATTCTTCGCGTCCGTCGGTTGTATTTGAAAGTGAAGGTTCCAGCCTCTGCAGGAAAAGTCTTAGTGTTGACCGACGGACCGTAGGTCAACCCACGGTCTGTAGGTCGAAGTCGTCGATCAAAGCCGCGTCCAGAAAGTTTATTTCCTTTTTTGTTTGGGGCATGTTTTTTTTTATAAATAGGGTATGTAAACCTCATTTTTTTTGGGGGGGGGGGAGGGTTAGACATTATTGTTTACTTTTAGTTTTTGATATTTTCTTGGGAATTAACTTGCAAACTTTAGCAATTTGATTTCTGGATTTCAGTTTATAAGATTTTTGCTTTGAAATTCAATTGGAGATTACAGGTTTCTTCTACTCTAAACATAAGTTCACGAATTCTCTTTACAACAATATGACTTGTGTTCGTTCAAGCATGGGTAGCTAAATCCACAACTAGGGTTGTGGGAACCATGAGCAATTAACAATGTATGAATAATAACTAAGTAATTCTTGAGTAGTGTTTATGCATGTATTGGTAATTCTTTCGCTTGGAAGTCTTTTTAACGGTGAGCAACGTTAGAACTAACCTTGTTGCTACTTGCCGGACCAAGGAGGTTGTTAATAAGAAAAGAATTAACACCAGAGATTTGGTGTGATACTATCTAATAGTCTAATGTCAATTGGTGCGAGGGTGAAAATTAAGCCATACATTGATGTGATGTCTAATCTGAGGTAAAGGTAAGGGTTACTAAATTATACACACGTAGCCGGACCAAGGTGCGGAATTACCTATTTGAAGGACCAATCACTTAGGGATACCTATCTTACCAACTTTCCATGTAAAACACTAGGAAAGGATTACTACTATTAGAATTATCGCGTTAAAAGCTTATGGGGAACACATACATCCTAGTTTCTCTCTCTCATTGATAACAACAAAGTTTGAATCTTGATCACTTGTTACTTAAACAACAATCAATTATTTGTTTCACAAATACCCCCCTTTATTTACTTATCTCGGAAATAAGTTGACTAAACGGATATAATAGTGAGTTAAGTTTAAGTCTAAACCATATTCCTCGTGCGATCGTCCCCAACCTACAAGTTGGGTTCTTTATTTGACAACGATCGCTTATACTTTTTTAGGGAGGTGTAATTTGAGTGTATCATAACACACTACTAAAAAATATTTCAGCAAAAGTTTTAATTGAAATGTCATAAGAAATATAGTATTTATTTATGATAAGTCCATCAAAGAAATTTTCGACACCTCAATTTTTTATTGGTTCCATCAAAACTCAATTGGAAATTGATGTATTTTTGTAATGATAGTTGTTATTTAATAATTTGTTTAAGTTAATACATAAAATTGAATTTAGAACTCAGATAATAATAATAGCTGACATAGTAAATGCTTAGGGAAAGTAATTTGGCTTCCTTCATAAGACAATGAAATATTTCATTTTGAAACAATATCATTAATATCCATGCCATCAAAAAATTATAACTCAATCCTATTGAGTCTGACTACATATTTTATTTAAGTTATGATTATATTAAGTACCACTAACAAACATTCTGCTGAATTCTATTTGATTAAACAATAATTTATCTATTTTAGGACAATATACTATGTGATGTGTACAATTCTTGAGTGAACGGTACCCATATATAGGGCATTAGATTTTAATTTATATTGACAAGACACACATAAATTTTAATCAATGACTGCAAGAAATGTCGTACTAAAATTTTGAAGGAGAAAACAACTTCGTAAGTAAGGAAAAAACATAAACAAGTATTAGTTCAAACAATAGATACATAAACCAAAAATTCACAAATGTTTTAGACATGTATACTGTTGGCCTTAAAGCTTTAAGCTTAGATCCACCTCACTAGATTCATTATCGCAAATGGGTTGAGGTTTGAATTTCAATTGATATAGATCAAATCTATCCTAAATAGGAAAATTTATCTCCCTTATATGTGGTCATTCAAATACACAAGAGGAGTTCCATTTTGGGCAATAACTATTGAATTCAAACCTTGTACATAGGTCATTCTTCTTGGTTGAAATTTTTTGTTGTAACTGATTTGCTTTCACGCCTATGTTACTATCATTTCCTCTAAGTGAGAGAGAACGATATGATATGTAGTGGTGGTACTAGTAGTTGGTTTGGATTCACATCTCTGCCATAAATGTTACCTCTTATTGAGCTGGCGTGATATGAGGGTGGTGGTGGTATTGGTAATTGAATGTTTGTATGCACGATTTTTCCATCATCATTACCTCTAATCAAGCGAGCACCATATGAGGATGATGGTGGAGACAATAACATGTTTCTTACATGTTCGACTGATTTTGAAAGTGTTGGTAATGGTTCACTTAAATTGTTTGAACCTTCTATTATGTCTCTCCATATCATTGTCAAAAGAATAAGATAGAACATGATTCGTGAATACATGATAGCCACAAACACTTTTGTCACATATAGGACAATGGACCAACGATAGATCAGTCGAAAATCTGAAGAAAAAAAATATAGAAAAGGAAGAAACATAAAAAAAATGTTAATATTTGAAGTCAAACATTATGAAAAAATTTACCTAAAAAGAGGAAAACTTCACCTATCTGATGAGGATGGTGGAAGCGGTAGTGACATTGGTAGTTGTTGGTTTACATGTAATTCTTTATCACTATTATTACCTCTAACCCAACTATGATGAAATAACTGTGGTGATGGTGTTGATTTTGAATCATTTGTTTTGTTTCTCATGGTTCTTACACATTGGATGATGAAGGTTTTGATAATTGTACACTAAGTATGTTTGAACCTTCTATAGGGTACATCTCCTTTGATTGGTGTACTTGATGAGATTGAACATGATTCAATAGTTCTTGATAACCACAAAGAACTTTGTCACAAAAAGAACAATGGAGTAGCTTCATGTGAATTGACATTCTAAAGAGAAAAAAAATAGAAAAGAATGCAATGTCAAAAATATTAATATTTGAGGTCAAGCAACATAAAATGTTTTTCCTACAAAGTGGTCAACTTCTCCTATATGACTTGTTCAGAACAAAGAGATGAGACTGGATTATGCAGTTTAACTCTAGAGAATGTATGAACAATTTATAGGCAAATGCACTTGCGCACTTTCAGACTTGTAGAATTCAGATCTCTTCTAAAGGTAAGTTCATTAAAGTGACAGCTCTGCAATCAAAACATAAAAATTATTGATTTTTTTCCTTTTTAGAGATACTATTCAATATATATAAATAAGTTAACTTGTATAATTTTTTTCTAAACACAATGAGATAATTATTTTTCCTCTTTCGAATTTTGGTTTGAAAGAAAATTAGCAATAAAAACACTAAAATCATTTATGGATAAATAGTGAAACATATAATGTCTATATAATATTTAACTATGACAATTCTACAACCAAAACCTCAAAATTATTGTTTTTTCCTTCTTAGAGAAACCATCCAGATTATTCACGATTAGATAAATGACTTTTTTGAATTTTTATTTTTCTATAAGAAAATTAACACTAAATACCAAAACCATTTTTGGATAAATAGTTAAACATATGTTTATATAATATTTAATTATGATAACAATGCAACTAATTTTTTTTGATGTCTTTTCCTTTTTAAAGAGACTATATACATATATATATATATACGTATATTTATTTACTAGATTTATGACACATACATTGCACGTGATTATCAATTCAGAAAATTTAAGCGAAGATTTGAATAATAAGCTTTGCACAAAATAATATTACAGATTCTTTTGTAAATGTTCCATGTGGATCGTCATATATATCTCTTATTCGCACGTACCTATGAAGATTGTCAATGAATTTTTTTATTATTTAAATGCAATAATGTACATATTTATAGACGATAATTGTTAGTATGTTTTACTTTTCATATAACCAGATTTGCTATGCACGTGTATTTCACTTAATTTGTTTAGATGTCATATAACTTTTAAATGGTTCATATATATTCATATATTTTCACAGCTTTTGTGAGTTTTATTAAAAAAAAGAACTCGAAAAAATTTAAAATAATATATTTTGAAGTTAGAAGATCTTGTTAACTTGATAATACATTTGTGACATATATAAATACGAAAATATGTACTTTTCTTCGTCGAAAATACTAAAATATTAAGAAATAGTAAATTAGTAAAACTAAAGGACAATGGTTACATAGAAATAACTATTTTAAATAAAACTTCCTAACAATCTAAATCACATAAGTAGCATTGATAAATAAAATCATTCTTTTGTCTTGAGCATCAATAAAACAAATCCTGATAATTTTCTAACTCTTGAGAAGTTTAATAATTTTAAAAATATAAATTCAGAAACATATATTACACCACAAGAAAAATTGATAACAAAAACAAATGAATTTAGACTACAATAAAAATTAAACTAATACAAACTTCCCCTAGCGTTGTTACAAGTCATATGAACTTTGCTTCGAAAAAATATTGAAATATTAAGAAATAGGAAATAAGTAAAACAAAAGGGCAATGTTTATATAGTAATAACTATTTTAAAACAAATTTCCTGACAATTTAAATCACATAAGTAGCATTAATAAATAAAGTCATTCTTTCGTCTTGAGCATCAAAAAAACAAATCTTGACAATTCTCTAACTCTTGAGAAGTTAAATAATTTTAGAAAAATATATTCCGAAGCAGGTATCTACATCACAAGAAAAATCGTTAACAAAAACAAATGTATTCAGACTACAATAAAAATTCAACTAATACAAACTTCAACTGGTGTTATTACAAGTTATATAAACTTCTCTTCGTCAAAAATACTAACATATTAAGAAATAGTAAATCATCAAACAATAGGGAAGTGTTTGTATAGTAATAACTATTTTGAAGCAAACTTTCTAAAAATCCAAATCACATAAGTAACATTGATAAATAAAGTCATTCTTTTAGCTTGAGCATCAAAATAAACAAATTGTGACAATTCTGTAACTCTTGAGAAGTTTAATAATTTTTGACAAAGATATTCAGAAGCATATATTTACATCACAAGAAAAATTGTTAACAAAAACAAATGAATTTAGACTACATCATGTTAAATTCATATATATTGGAATATTACAAACTAATGTATATACTAAGCAAAACATAATTATTAATTCATCAGAATTATTTCCTCAAGTACTCAAGGTTAAGGAATATACTCTTTTAGGATAGAACAATTTACTTCATCAGAATAGTCATACCTCATATTTCGCTAAACTTTAAACTAATTCAACGATAATAAATCACACGAAATTTTTAAAAATGCAAGAAGAAGAAGAATAGAAGATTAAAAAAATCGTGGTTGAAAATGAGAGAAAACCCCTCTATTTATAGTCAACAAAGGGTAGTATGAACAAATATTTTTTGTGTCTTATCCGAAAAGTCATGACCTGAGAAATCACAACCCTTTCGAAAACTCAGAACTTATTGAAAAAATCAGAACTCTTTGGAAAAGTCACAACTCATCGAAAAATCACAACCCTTTGAGAAAAGTCACAACTCATCGAACAAGTCACAAACCTTAGTTAGGGGATGTTGTAGTAATTTAACATTCAAGTTTGAAGTTCATGTTTTTAAGATAACTAGTTTTTTGAAATGTGCGTTGCACGTGAATACCAATTCCAAAAATATATGTTATAGTAAATAGTATTGCTTATTAAAGAGAAGATTTGAATAATAAGCTTAGCAAAAAATAATATTGCAGATTCTTTTGTGAATGTTCAATGTGGTTCGTCATATATATATCTCTTATTCACACAAACGTATGAAGATGGTCAATGAAAAAATTTATTAGTTAAATGTAATAATGTATATATTTATTTCAATTTAATGAGGTTCAATCATGTAATTAGTCTTATCTCACTAGTATTATCTTATAGACATTATTTGTTTTGTATTTTTCTTGTTATCTAACATATGTGTTTTGCATGTGTATTCCACATTAAATTGTATAGATGTCATATTAACATGTGAAGAGAGCAACTATGTTTTATATATTCACATATTTACACATTTGTTGTGAGTTTTTTTTCAAAAAAAAAAAAGAACTCATAATATTTTAAAATAATATATTTTAAAGTTGGAAGATCTCGTTAACTTGATAATACATTTGTGACGTATATAATACTTTAATTTAAATACAAATACCTACCGAAATATAAATATATATTTGCATTAATGAAAATATTTATCTCATAAAATTAGCTATTAAATAAATAATAAAAATTAAACTAATACAAATTTCAACTGGCGTTAGAATAAGTCATATGAATTTTTCTTCGTCCAAAATACTGATAATATTAAGAAATAGTAAATAAGTAAAACAAAAGGGCAATGTTTATATAGTAATAACTAATTTGAAGCAAACTTCCTGAGAGTCTAAATCACATAAGTAGCATTGATAAATAAAGTCAGTCTTTTATCTTGAACATCAAAAACAAATCGTAACAATTCTCTAAATTTTGGAAAAAGATATTCAGAAGTATATATCTACATAACCAGAGAAATTGTTAAAAAAAATGAATTTAGACTACATCATGCTAACTTCGTATATTGGAACATTACATACTAATGTATATATCAAGCAAAAAAATAATTATACATCATCAAAATTATTTTTCTCAAGTGCTTGAGGTTATGGAATACACCCTCTTAGGATAAAATGACTTACTTCATCAGAATAGTGGTACCTCATATTCCGTTACACTTCGAACTCACTCAACGACGATAAATCACACAAAAAAATTTATAATGCAAGAAGAACAAGAGTAGAAGATAAAAAAAATTGTGGTTGAAAAAAGAGTGGAAGCCCCTCTATTTATATTCAACAAAGGGTAGTATGAATAAATCCTTTTTTTGTCTTATCTTAAAAGTTATGACCTTTCCGAGAAGTCACAACCCTTTGAAAAAGACACAACTTATTAAAAAAGTCACACCTCTTTGAAAAAGTCACAACTTATTGAAAAAGACACAACTCTGTGAAATATTCACAACTCATCAAAAAATCACAACCCTTTGAAAAAGTCACAACCCATTGAAAAAATCACAACCCTATGGAAAATGTCACAACTTATCGGAAAGGTCACAACTCATCAAAAAAGTCACAACCTAAATTAGGGATATTATAGTAATTCAACATTCAAGTTAGGAGTTCATGCTTTCAAGTTAGGAGTTCATGCTTTTAAGGTAATATATATATATATATATATATATATATATTATGTACGTATGTATGTATATTTATATCAGTTAACTTGGTAAGAAACTTTCTAAGCACTATGAGATGAATGTATTTCCTCTGTTGAATTTTTGACTTCTTAAAAGAAAATTAGCACTAAAACACTACAATTATTTTTTGTATAAAGAGTTAACTATCACCCAAATCACACCCTTAAATCGGATTAATGTGGTCATTTTTTAGTCTTTATAACTTCCTAATGAAATATTAATTGTCAACTACTATAGAATATTAGGAGCTTTAATAGAACTATTAAATATTTTAGGAAAAAGTGTTCAAAATATATCTGAACTTTGATCGAAATTACTGTAACTATACCAAACTTTGGGCAGGACCTCCTCGTGAGAATGTGTATTGACTACCAACATTTGTATAAGGTGACAGTAAAGAACAAGTATCCTCCTCCTCATATTAATGAATTATTTGATCAACTTTAGCGAGCATCTTCATTTTCTAGGATTGATTTGAAGTCTGGCTATCATCGGCTGAAGATTAGGGCATCAGATATCCCTAAGACAGGTTTCAGAACTCGATGTGGGCACTATGAGTTTCTTGGGATGCCGTTCGCTTTGACTAACACACCAACAACATTTATAGAGTTGATTAATGGGGTGTTTAGACTGTATTTTGATTCTTTTGTGATAGTGTTCATTGATGATATCTTCATGTACTTCAAGCATGAGGAGGACCATGTTCGACACTTGAGGATTGTTTTACAAAGGTTGGGGGAAGAGAAACAGTATGTCAAGTTTTGGCTTGATTCTATTGTATTTATGGGATACATGATGACCAAAGAGGGTATTTAGGAAAGTCTATCCATGATTGAAGCAATTAGAGGTTGGACCAGTCACACTATCAGCTAATGAGATTTGAGGTTTCATGGAATTACAGGCTATTACAAATGATTTGTTTAGTGATTCTCCACCATTGGATCTCTTTTTACCAGATTGACTCGATAAAGTTTGAGCTCTAGTGGTATTATTAGTGTGAGGAGAGCTTTTAAAATCTAAAGACCTTATTTACTTTAACTTCTATATTGAATTTACCTGAGGGTTGTGTGCACTTTACATTTATTGTGATGCTGCTGGAGTCGGGTTGGGTGGAGTTATGATGCAGAAGGGGAAAGTGATTACCTATGACTCTATATAGTAGAAGACCCATGAGAGGAATTATTGTACTCATGATTTAGAGTGGCTTTTTGTAGTTTTTGTGCTTAAGTTATGAATGCATTTTCTATATGCGTACATTATGAGAATATCACTGACCATCAGAGTCTTAAGTACATCTTCAGTCAAAAGGACTTGAACTTGAGGCAGCACGGATGGCTTGAGCTATGGATGGACTATCATATCACCATTTTGTGTCATCCGGGAAAGGCAAATGTGGTGGGCGACGCTTTAAGTAGGAAACAAAACTACTATTTTGGGGACTCTTGCCACTGTCAATGTTGAGGAGAGACCATTGGTTCGGGATGTTTAGAGGCTAGCCAACAGTCTCATCTAGTTGTAAATTTCTAAGCATAGTGGTGGCTTAATTGAATTCATAGAGGCCATTTTTTCCTTAATTAAACAGATCTGTTTGCACAAGTTTGATGATGAGAAGATGTGTCTCATTCAATAAAAAGTGTTTAAAGGGGAAAACAAGGAGGTTATCTTTGTCTGATGGTGTCTTGAGGATCGGAGGTAGGATTATTGTGCCAAAGACACGTGACTTGATTACATTAAATCTTGAGGAGTCCAATTATTAACGATATTCCATTCATCCTAGAGCGGTGAAGATATATCATGATTTGAGTTAGAATTAATGTTGGTGTGGCATGAAGAGTGATATTACAGATTTTGTGTCTAGATGCTTGACTTGCTAACACGTCCAGTGTGAGCACAAGCGGTCCAAAGGTATATCATAGAGGATGCTTATTCCTACTTCAAACTATGATCGAATCACTATTCCTACTTCACATTAAATTTATGTCTATGGTTTAGGAATTTTTGGATGTGTTTCTTACAGACCTTCCAGGTGTTCCTCCGGATAGGTACATTGATTTTGCTATTAACTTGGAGCCGGGCACCAAGTCCATCTCTATCTCTCTTTATCGCATGGCTCCAAAAATGTTGAAGGAACTGAAGGATCAATTACAGGACTTGGTGAGACAAGGGTTTATTCTCCCTAATGTGTCTCCATGGGATGCTCCTATTCTGTTTGTGAGGAAGAAGGATGGAACACTAAGGTATTGACTAACGACAATTTAACAAAGTGAGAAGAAAGAAAAAATATCTTTTTCCCCGTACTAATGACTTATTTGATCAAATTCAAGGAGTCTCTTTGTTTTCTAAGATTGATTTCAGGTTTTTGCTATCATCAGTTGAAGATTAAGAGATCAGATATCCATAAGACAACTTTAAGGAATCGATATGGGCACTATGAGTTTCTTGTGATGTCTTTTGGTTTGACTAGCACCCCTCTAGTGTTCATGGAGTTGATGACTGGGGTATTCCAATCATATTTTGATTCTTTTGAGATAGTGTTCATTGATGACATCTTGGTGTACTCCCAGAATGAGAAGGACAATGTTCGGAACTTGAGGATTGTGCTCCAGAGGTTGAGGGAAAAGAAATTGTAAGCCAAGTTCTTGAAGTGCGAGTTTTGACTTGATTCTATTGTATTTCCGAGGCACGTGGTGTCCAAGGAGGGTATGCGGGTGGATCCAACCAAGATTGAGGTAGTTAGAGGTGGACCAGTCCCACTTAAGTTATCGAGATTCAAAGTTTTGTTGGACTTGCAAGCTATTACAGGGGAATAGTTTAAAGTTTCCCAAGTATTGCATCTCCTTTGAATAGATTTTGTCAATAGATTGTGAGCTTCTAATGGTCTAATGACTGTGAGGAGAGCTACATATTTTTAGATAGGCTGACCAAGTGATGAGTCTGAGATTTTGACTCATTTAGGGCTTTGTTTGATAGTTTAAGTGTCCTCTAATGCCTAATTTATTCTCTAAACTAATGTTGAAGTTTTGATTTGCAGCTATGAAGGCTAAGGAGCAAGGTAAGGATACTAGTGGGCAAAAGGAACAAATAAGCTCAAGAAGTAAAGACCTGGTGTCACCGAGTGGATCTTTAGCTCGCCAAAAGTTCTAACGTGCCAGCACTAGGGAGGAACCGACTTGGCGACAAAGATGGGCAATCGGCGGATCGCAGAATGACTCCGCGACAACAAGCATGATCACCTAAAGGTACAGGACGCTGAAGACAAATGTCCAATGCAAACCAGCGATGGATTGGAGCAATGGGCAGATCACCGACTGGGTTGGTGAGGCGCGACTTACTTCTCCCACTGGCCCTTAAGGCTAAAAATTGGGCAACTATAAATTGAAATTTTAAATGAAGAGTGGGGTGTTCTGATTCCCAAGTTTAAGAGTTCGAGTTTTCTCTGAGTTTTTGATTTTCCATTGTAGTCTTTAAAGCTTTTGGAGCTTAAATTTGAGGATTTTCAAGTGAGTTTTTGAACTATTTCATTTTGAAGCATTATAGAGGCTTGGAAACTTTTACCCAGCTCATGGCTAATATGGTTGGTAATTGTTTCTACCTCTTTATGATGTGTAGCTAAAACCCCAATTCTTGGGGTGTGATCATGTGATTATTGGCTTAATTACCTTATGCATATTGTTATTTACTTATTTAAATACTTAATTGAAGTAGGTTTAATCGATAGTTGTGTATTAATCTATGAATTGTAGTTTCAAATGTAATTCTAACTTAGAGTTCTAGGCTTGCTTGAGAAAGAGGTTTTAGAACTATGATTTTTTATTAATGATTGTAGTTATTGGGTTTATGTGGGTACAGCTCCAGAGAGTGAATGATAAACTTGATTCTACCTATCTAGCTCGAGAGAGTAGTTTTAGAACTATGATTTTTGATTAATGATTGTAGTTATTGGGTTTATGTGGGTACAGCTCCAGAGAGTGAATGATAAACTTGATTCTACCTATCTAGCTCGAGAGAGTAGTTTTAGAACTATGATTTTTGATTAATGATTGTAGTTATTGGGTTTATGTGGGTACAGCTCCAGAGAGTGAATGATAAACTTGATTCTACCTATCTAGCTCGAGAGAGTAGTTTTAGAACTATGATTTTTGATTAATGATTGTAGTTATTGGGTTTATGTGGGTACAGCTCCAGAGAGTGAATGATAAACTTGATTCTACCTATCTAGCTCGAGAGAGTAGTTTTAGAACTATGATTTTTGATTAATGATTGTAGTTATTGGGTTTATGTGGGTACAGCTCCAGAGAGTGAATGATAAACTTGATTCTACCTATCTAG
>JAJOOS010008203.1:0-17230 GCA_029582725.1 Solanum chiquidenum | reverse complement strand
AAAAACAAAATCTAATCTAAAGTTATAATAAAAAAAGTAACATACGATTATTCATTAAACCTAATAATAGAAGAAAATATATATATATGTTCATTTTCATTACTTTTTTAAAACAATTGAAAAAAAATAAAACTTAGCTTAAAATGTGATTCAAATTTTTGTAGTTTTCAAATATTTTAAAATAAACCTAATAAAAATAAAATATTTAATTTAAATTTATAATAAACATTTAACCACTAAAAATGGTGTAAAATTTAAGTTTGGTAAAAAATTACGTGTCTACAATTTTTATTATGGACAATGTTAAATGATTAGAAAATTTGGTCAAAATTTGGCTAGAAATTTAAAAAGTTTATGATATCTTTTTTATTTTAAAATAAATTGAACTTTTGTCCATTTTTAGTTAAAATGTATTAAAGTTAAAAAGATAAAAATATTTAAAAAAGTAAAATAACATAGGCTGAAATATGTTATTTTATTATTTTGGCCAAATTTTTAGGCCAAAAGGATTTTTCCTTTTATTATTCCTTCCGTCCAATAATAGTTATCCACTATACTAAAAATAGTTATCCAACAATACTTGTTCAATTTAGAAAATCAAAAGATAATTTACTTTTTGTGTTTATTTTACCCTTGCTATTAAATAATATTTATCATCTAACACATTTCTCTAAACATTAAATTTAATAAAGTCAAAGAATAATATAGTAATACTACCTTTATTATTTACTAAAAATGGTTTTTAAAATTATTAAAAGTTTAAGATAAAATTAATATCTTTCTATTTTATCCTTGGTTTTATTTTCTTGAAAATTATAAAGTCCTCGATTATGGGGTATCATCACTTTTTGAAGTTGTTAATTTAATTTATTCCCATGTGTCTAATTTTAGATTGTTTACTCATTACGGTTGATATACTGATAATGTGATTTTGATCAGTGTATACTCATTAATAAAGATGACACATAAATTGTGTAAATATAATTTAATGATGAAGGATTAGAACTTAGATATAAATAAGATTAAAATAGATAAAAAAAATCCTCATATTTAATATTTCTTAAGAGATGTGTAAAATAAAAAAAATATCATATGTAATATTTTAAGACGTATGGAGTGACCAAAATTAGCAATAATAACGTGTTAGGATTTGTCTTGATATTTTTTAAATTATTTTTTTTCCTCTTAAAGGAAGGAAAAAGTATTTATAATAATTATTTTTTTACTTATAGGAAAACTAATCCTTTTATTATTATTATATTATTATTATATTATTATTATTATTTTATAAAACGCAAAACCATACACATTGTAGCTCTTTTAGAATTGAAGAATCTTGTTTACAGGAATATAATTCTATTAATATTTTTATATTTATTCTCTCATATTTGGGCCAATTGGAGTAAACAGATTTTAGTATACTTCTCTTCTTTTAAAATTTACAATTGTTAGCTACCATAACCTTTGCTATTTTGATGAGAATATAATATTGGAGGTGTAGTTAAATTGTTTGAGAAGTATGTTACCAAAACCAACATCACCAATAAATGTAGAAAAGTGAGAGTAGGTTGTCCAAACTAGAGACTTTAATGGAGAACATAACTAATTAGCTAACTTGTGACCACAAAATAGAAATGCTGGCAGAACCTCCATGATAATAATAATTGATGAAATAACAATATATTGAGATGCCCATAATATCTAATTCATCATCTATTTTAAGACTATAGTCTTTGCTATGTTACTCTTACGCCATAATTAATAACCTTATAAGGGGGAGATAGTTTGGTTTGACTTATAAGAGAAAACAATTCTCAGTAAAAGTTTAAATCGTTATTTTTGTATAAGTAATGTAGTAATTGATAAAATATCTTATATCTTGAATATAACGTAGAATATCAGTACGTATATTAGGAATTAGATCACCTAGTTAAGACAAATAATACCCGATCATGGAATGAAATTCGGGGGAGTAAATTTTTCGAAATCGAATTTGGCGTGAAGGAGATAGTTTGGGACGTTAAGGGAAGAAGGTATGTTGTGAAAAATGAGATTTTCAGGAATTTTTGAGTTTCTGAAGTTCGTGTAATAATCTGATATTGCGGGCATCAAACCACTATAGTGGAAGTGTGCATATGCTATAGTAGGCTAACGGCCGCTATAGCTAGGTAAGTCGGGTTTTTTTACAGAAAAAATCTCAAAACCTCCTATTTTATGCATTATTCTTCTTGGATTTGAGAGGCCCGACTTAGGGCTGTTTCTACTTGATTTTCCACGGAATTAGTCGGTAAAAATAAGTTCATTACTTTCCAATCTTGTAATTTGATTCTTAAGCCTTAGAATATAGGATATTACTTTTGGGGGAGGTCTTTGACTTGAATTAATGGTGGAAAAATCCCTAGTTTGGATAGAATGATCATGAACTGGTCTGGGGTTAGAATTTGGTTATAATTCGGGTATAATTAGGTCATTTTTGATTGATTGTTGTATGTATTATTTGTTTTACACCAAGGACAAGCCAATACACTTCAAAAGGAGAAAAACTCGAGTCCTTCAGAGTTTTGAAGGGGCTTGATTTGAAGTAGGTAATGGTTGTATGTTTTTTAATTTATGTATATATGCATGTCTACTGCTTGTTAGTAACTCTTGTGTAATGCATGTTGGAAAAAACAAAGAAAGCATGTGAAATGACATCATGGTGATAATCATCATGCAATGAACTTATTTTTTTTTACTTGTGATTTCAAGTGTTATTGTTAATTATGATTGTGTATAATTATTTGTGATTGTTGGTTGGCTTGGGTACCATTCCGATATAGAAATACTAATGATTGTCTTGGGTACCATGCCTAGTATGAATACTAACTTTGATTGAGTTGAGTACAACGCTGGTACACTAACATTGTGTGTGGGGTTTCCTTGAGAGAACTGGATATGTGCATTTCTGGTTCCATAAGTGAATCGGGTTTACCTGTTATTTAATGTGATATATATATATATATATATTGGATCCTTGAGTGGTCTGGATTACTTAAAAGGTGAGTTGGACTAAAGTATGACTTGTATGTGATCATGTGAGATATGTTTCATGTGTATGTAATTCAGGATAAAGACTGAGAGTCCGTGTTGTTTCATATTTGTTGATGATATGTGCTAATTGTGTTACTACGTTGTGGTTTTATGTTTACATTCATGATTTGGACTAGCCGTGTGATCCTACTAGTACATTGTTGTTGTATACTTATACTGCACCTGTTCTTTTCTGGTTGAGTACATGACATCTTCTAACGACTGATACGAGACCTCAGTTAAGGGACACTTGACATCAAACTCAAAGGTGAGCTACTCTTTTAGGCTGCCATACGTTCATCTACTTATTTTTGTCCATCTTTTTGGGTAATGACATTAGACTATTAAATTATGTTTCTAAGTTTTAGAGGTTGCATCTGTTGGGTATTATTTGCCCTGATTTTCTTACCATAAATATGTTTTCCTTTTTTCTAAAAAGAAAACATAAAGTCTCCATATTTGGCTAATCCTTTTCTTATAGGAAAAAGTTTAGGACTCTATAAATAAAGGTTCTTTCCTTCTGACTTAATCAATATTCACAATGTAGTCCTAGGGTTTTGAAAGTTTTGGTTATGGAGGAGAATTTATGAACCTCTTTGTATTCCGAGTGAATTGGTTGATGTTATTTCTCTCTATATTTTGTACTCTCATATTTATAGTGGATTGCTTATTTCCTTTGTGGATGTAGGTCGATTGATCAAACCACGTTAAATCTTTGTAACTTTTGGTATATTTATTGTTTGTCTTCTTACTCATGGTCTTTCAAGGTTTGCTTTACTATCTTCTGCATGACACCTAATTATTTCAATCCTAACAAGTGATATGAGAGCCAGATTCAATGATGGAGCCAGGTCCAGTGATTTGATCATCGATGATTGAACCAAGTTAAGAATCAAGTGTTCATCTTGGTAGGTGTAGTTTAGCCGCAACCTTTTTGACAATAATGAAGATTTTTGTTGGAGAAATTGTTTCAGAGAGATTCTCTATGTTGAGACATAAATTTTGCTAAGGAGATTATGAAGAGGAGATGCAAGCTGTTGAAGATTATGTGAAGAAGGTGGACAAATTTATGTTGTCAGAAATTCAAGCCAAGGGGGAGATTTGTTGGGTATTATTTGCCCTGAGTTTCTTACCATACATACTTTTTCCTTTTTTCTAAAAGAAAAACATAAAGTCTTCATATTTGACTAATTCTTTTCTTGTAGGAAAAGGTTTTGGACTTTATAAATAGAGGCTCTTTCCTTCTAACTTAATCAATATTCATAATATAGTCCTAGGGTTTTGAAAGTTTTGGTTATGGAGGAGAATTTGTGAACCTCC
The DNA here is from genome assembly GCA_029582725.1 of Solanum chiquidenum. Taxonomy (NCBI): domain Eukaryota; kingdom Viridiplantae; phylum Streptophyta; class Magnoliopsida; order Solanales; family Solanaceae; genus Solanum; species Solanum chiquidenum. Next base: position 12,841 of record JAJOOS010008203.1, on the reverse strand, counting down.
TTGTTCCTAATGAATTGGTTGATGTTATTTATCTCTATATTTTGTACTTTCATATTATAGTGGATTGCCCATCTCTTTTGTGGATGTAGAACGATTGACCAAACCACGTTAAATCTTTGTGTCTTTTGGTATATTTCTCATTTGTCTTGATCTTACTCATAGTCTTTCGAGGTTTGCTTTGCTATCTTCTGCATGACACTTGCTCATTTCGATCCTAACAACATCCCAGTCTTGATTATTTAAAGTTTTTGGATGATGACTTTCAGTTCTTAGGGATTTTTATTTCTGCAAAAATACTTTGACTATTGATTGAGTTTATGGGGACATAATTCTTTAGCTGTTACTTAAACTGTTTTCCTACGATTTATATCGGGACTTGATTTTAATGAATGGTGTATTGGGTTAATTACAGATTGGCAGTTGGTTCTTTCACTGGTAATTTAGTATAGGTGTCACTCATGACGATCTGAGTCGTTACATCGACTCCTGGATCAGTTTAAGAATTGGGTCTCGGACCGAAGTCAGATTTAGTCTCGAGTTGCGGCCAGCGCGCGTCGAGGGTTGGGTTTGAGAGTTGGGTCCCAAGTTTGGAGTTACAGTCCTAGGTGGGGAGTTGGGTCCTTAGTCAAGGTCGGTATCGAGTTTCGGGGTTAGGATTCAAATCTTTGGTCCAAATCGGGAGTCTAATTCTCAGCTTGGGTCAGGTTCAAGAGTACTTGAGTCTCGGGTAAGGATCATGAGTTGGGTCTCAAATTGTGGTCGAATAGTGAGGAATGAAAAATAGTTTTCTTACTTTGCGTGGATAAATTATTTTCCTTAAAGTGAAGAAAATAAGTTTATTTGAAAAATAATTAAGAGATGAATCAAAAGCTAGCTCATGAAACAAGAATGAACCAAAAATATCAAAGGTGATTTTAACTTCTTCACACAATACACGCACACACCCCTCCTGAGAGAGATTCCTTGGAGAAACCATACAACCTTCTTTCAAATCTCAAATCGAGGGGAATCAATTTCGAGTCTATCCATACCGCTAGAAAAAATTGTTAACTTAAAATAAAATGGCTCAATTTTTTTATCTAATCAACCCGATTAGGTCGCTCAATGACTTTAGCAAGTAAAGCATAAATATTTTTCTCCCAATTCCACTGTTTATAGTATAATAAATAAAATGTTACTAGATAGTTAAATCAATCAATATCAATCACTAGAAAAAGAACTATCTGGTATAAATATTAAAGAGTATGTGGATAAAAGTCGTGGTAATTATTTTTCGGCATCAAAGGCGAATTGAGGATTTAAAATTTTTGGGTGCACCAATATTAAGCTAAAAAAAAGGCTCTACCTAAGATTGAACTCTGTTCATGTGGGCGGATTTATTAGCTTGTACCAGCAGTACGAGCACTATTTCATATATTTATAGGGGCACTATTAATTATATTTAGTTTCTATCAGTTTCTCAAGACAGATATACATAAATATACATGATTTTTCCCCCAAATTAACGGGTGCACATAAACATATGGGTTCACCTCTGGCTGACATAACTTGTTCCCAACTAAATTACCCATATTACAATATTTATACACATAAATATAAATGTCTTGTCTTTAATCTCTATCCAGAAAGAGTGGAGGAGAGCATTTGTAATCCGAGAATTATTTCTTATGGGAAGAAGAAAAAATCAGTTGGAGATATGGCACAATGTGACAAGGACAATTACAAAAGCCTATATATATATATATGCAAATTGAAAGTGACAATCACTAAATTTAAAAGGGATGAATGTTGTCACGTGTTTGGGTTAAACAAAATTTCAATTTTGGAGGCAATTAATAATTGAATAAGTCAATAGTTATGTATGTTGAGATAAAGCTAAATAATGTGTTATAGTCCTATTCACCCAACTCTTATCAATTTTTAATTTTCATATAATATGTTTAGCTATCGAACAAAATTAATAAAATTCTCAAGAGTACCAATATGGTACGATTTGGGTGATGAAAATCATGCAATAACTCACCATTCTTGAACAAACTTGAAGAAGTGAGTTCTAATTTCAAACTTGATTTTATGAGAAATTTTAGTATTAATGTTTAAGCTTGTTGAAAATTGTCTAAGGGGGTTGTAGAGAAATTTGAAGTCTTCTAGTAGGACTGATTTTGAACAAGAATTGCAACTGAAAATCCCCCCCCCCAAAAAAAAAGTTCATCCTGGCAACAAGTGATGTGTTATACACTTTCATACATTGTTACACATTTTATACAAGATATATACATTGTTTATACAAGTGTATACATATTATATAATAATGTATATGTGTGTATAAATATTGTTTTTTTTTAAAAAAAAGATTGAATACGCAGGTGTTAACTGAAAAATATGACTATGTAAGCGCAAAGTGTGTGTTGGAATGTTTATTTTTCCAAAATCTCCGTTTTTAATATTTTGACTAGGTGTCTTGCAGGTAAATTTGAGCAGTATATTTAGCTTTTCTGAACGATTAAAATGCTCCACAACTATTTCCCTGACAACAGTTTCTCTCTGACTCACTCTTTTGTTTTTTATGCATGTGAAGTTTCTGAACCACAATGTCTGTTACTTTGGTCTTCAGGGGAGTAGGTTCACTCGTGAATGCAAGTCCAATTCCATATTGGATCAACTTATAAATTTCCTTATTTAATAATTATATTAGATACTACTTCAATCAACAAATGTAATTTAATTTGAGAGTTTTATATAAAAGCACAATTATCTAATTTACCTTGCAAAAATATAGCTCAATATACAGTTTATACATTATTATACAAAATAGAATTTTATCAAACTTTACTAGTTAGTTCTCCCAAACGACAAAATGAAATCTTCTAAAAAATTATGGAGTGGTAGATCTAGTGACTTATATTATGTTGTTTATAGTTTTATACTTGCTGACTCGTTTTGTTGCACTATATAAAATATAGTTAAATATAAGAGAATAAAAAAAATGATCTCTTATGCTTGAAAGTAAATTTAAAGTAGTTTATTATTTATATTTTGAGTGATTTTATATTTAAATTTGTCATAAGTGAGCAATTTCGATCTCAATTAGTAAAATAATCCAGCTTAAAAGCAATTGTACTTTGTGCATAAGAAGTACTGAAGTTTTCGAAAAAACCACTCAAATTTCAGCAGATTCTTTTGACCACGTGGTGCTTTACACATTGAAAAAGTAGAATCAATTGTGTGGACTTTAAAAATGTATGACCCATTATTGTCTTCAAAAGTTATTAAAGTATTTTTTACCTTTTTAATATACCATTCAAAAACCATACTACCTTTTTTTCCTTTTCTTAAAGTAATGTGTATTCAATTTATTCAATTGTTGTATTTTGTTATTCCTTTGCTTAGATTCATAAAATATTTTCTATTCATCATATTTACAAACAAATAATTAATTTAATATTAAAAAACTTTTATTTTCAATTTAGATTATAATTTTTTTACTTTTATTATTTGCTAATATATATAAGCTAGATAAACTTTCGCATATATATAGCCACTCAAAATAGCTTAATTATGCTACATAATTATAGTTTGCTAATTACGATTTGCAGCTACATGTTATAGGGAGGAGCGTGACGAGCGAGATTGGGAGAGGGAGGGGAGAGGCGAGCGAGAGAGGGCAGAGAGTGGGAGAGAGGTCAATTGTATATGTATATTGGTTAGATAATTGTATATATGTAACTGATATACATATGTATTTGTATATATGACGAGCGAGATTGGGAGAGGGAGGAGAGAGACGAGCGAGAGAGGGCAATAATTTGTATTTCGCATCTCGTTTGTATATTCGCGGGTATATTTGTATAATTCGCGGGTCGTTTGTATAATCCACGTGTTTCTGTATAATTTAGTAATTAATATAGTTTGGAATTATACACATATGATAAAACTCAAAATAACGAATTGATACAAACATAAACATATGAACTTTAAAAAGTTATATAAATTATATTATACAAAATCCAAAAACTACACGTTTATACAAACACAAAAAGATTGAATGTATATGGTGATCAATAAAATTGAAAAACCAAAGGAAATCATCGTCATATACAAATACAAACCATCGTATACAAATACAAATCAAACGAAGAATTGTTAGTTACGAATTATACAAATGTGATGAATTATACAAACATGATTAATTATATAAACTCGAAGTCATCCCAATTAATGGTTAATGTTAGTCGCAAGTGGTAATTATAGCAAACTATAGCTATGATGACTAATTAAGTAGTATAAGTTTGCTCAACTGCATAATTTTCCCTATAATTAATTACAAACTTAATCATTTTAATTTATCTTTTTTTTTTTTTTAAAAAACATAGTTATTTGAATTTAAATATGAGTTTGTATTAATATATTTATCTCTATTAGATTTTTGACAAATGAATATTATGAACTATCAGAACAATAAGAAAAAATAAAAGGATTTTTTTTTTAAATGTCAATATTTTAGCATTTAATAGGATCCCTTAGCCACATTTTTAATATTTATTAAAAATATCAATATTTTCGTTTGTTATAGGGCTGATTATGTATTTTTTCATTTGTTTAAATTGGTAGAATACAATCAGGTAATAAATAGAATGGAGAAAATAAACAGAGAGAATATTTCAAATAAGGTAAATATCCTTAAAATTAGTCAATAGTTACGTTTCATAGAGAAATCGACAAGGCACTTCTCTCCCTTATTCCTCAAACTCAAAAATCAAATTTTTGTACTCCATTGATAATAATGAATCAATCTCGAAGTGAAGTCGATTGATTTGAGTTTCTTGCTGGCATTGAAGTGGATTTTAAAATATTTTGTTAGGATTTCAGTGAGATATATATTTGGCACGCAACTAAAATCAAATATCTTTGAAATAATCGATGAAATACAAAATCGATTAGGTATTCAAATACTCATTTTATATAAATAAATTTTGATTATCCTAGATAACGTTGTTTTGATGATACAACAATTGAATGTATGAGTGTGTTTGAAATTTTGTTTGTTGACAGTTTAGAATACAAAACAAAAATATAATGAATATAAATCTATTCGAATACCAAATAAGTTTGTATTCATTTGTTTTCTTAAAAAAAAATTAGGTTTGGCTGAATGTGATACAAAATACATTTAAATTTCTTAATATTATTTTGTATCTGATTTCTTGGATTTCAATAAAAATATTATGTATATTAAGTTCTTTCGTATATTGACTGCTTTGAATTCAAAATATTTTGGGATACAAATTAGTGTATTTTATACAAAGTAAGCATTGACTATAATATATTTTAGGAATACAAAAACATAAGATGAATAAATTTCTCAATGATGGAATACAATTTTAAAAAAATACAAATTGTGTCTGTTACTATGAATGTTAACTTGAGTTCATACTTGTATTGATGACATGAGATATAATTTTTTTTAATACAATACTTAAAATACATACAATTCTCATTAATGTAAATCTACGTGTATTGATGACTTGGATACAAATATTGTTGAAAATCAATTTAGTTTTGTATACAAGTTTCAAATACTCATTTTTATATACAAATTTTGTATTTCATATATTTAAGGGAAAAAAGTCTGAAAAATACTTCAACTTTGGCCGAAATTGCTGTTACGATACCAAATTTTATGGAGGACCTTTTACCCTCCTGCACTATTTAATAGTGTATTTTAAAGGTATATATGTGCCCACGTGGACACGTTACTATTTATAATTATGCAATATTTATGATGTCCACGTGGGCACACACATATCTTTAAAATACACTATTAAATAGTGTAGGGGGATAAAAGGTCATTTCCAAAGTTCGGTATCGTAACAACAATTTCGACCAAAGTTCGAATAAATTTCAGATCTTTTTCCTATATTTAACTATATTACTGTAGAACTTGTAACGGTCAACATGATTGTATTATTTTTGTTTAACAGGTTGTACAATAAGTAATTATGTGCACAGTGTGGATTATGAAGGTACAATTCTCATAGTATGCTGGATTTTTTTGTACATGTAAGATATTCCAAATGAATGAAATGCCACATTCACATGCTTGTGCTATTTTAAAGAAGAAACATTTTGATCCTAGATAATATTTTTCTGTCATGTACAAGCCAAGTACATTGATGGTTGCATACAACAATCAAATCTTCCCCTTACCTAATCAAAGCGAGTGAAATGCACTTGATTATATTGATGATGACATAGTACATACATTAAAATTTAAAAGACTTCCTGATATCCATCAAAGAAGCTTCATGACAAACATATAACAAATTGTACGAGAAGAAGAATAAGAATTCGTGTAGTACATGTGGGTATAAGGGGCACAATAGGCGGTCATGTAGAAATGGACCACATATTGCATAGTGAATGATGTTTATATTTTTTTTAAAATAATTTTAAAAGCGTTGGATAATTTTGTTTTCCCTTAGTTTTTTTACTGTTACTTTTTTAAACATCTTTAATGATGATGTAACTGAAATGTATTCAGATGATTGTTGACACCCAATTTTGGCTCTTCACACTTAACTAAAGTAATAATAATAATAATGATAATAATAAAATATATACACTACGAAATTTTTATAGGAACACGATTTTTTTTTAATTATATATTTTTTACCTCATAAATTTATTTCAATTTCTTATAAAAAATATTATATTACTACTTACTTTCTCTTTTTTTTTTGAATAAGTGTCGTTCTTAAGAATTGAATCTACTTTTGTTCAAATATAATTTCTTTTGTCGCAATAGTTATTTTTCGTACATTTTTTAAGTTAGAAAGCTTAATTAATTAATGAGTTACTAATTTATATTAATTTAATTTTAATAGTGACTAATTTTATCAAATAAGCTAATCTTGCAAAATAATTTAATAAATTATGACTATTTAATAAGTAAGAGGCTATAATTTAAATGAATTTAATTTGAGTAATTTTGGCAATCCAAGTCCCCTAAACCAACCAATTCGTGTGTGCCATGTAGGCGAGTACATGGATTGTGCTTCTTTAGCTTAAATCTTGACCCTACGATTAAATATAACGGTCCTAGTTAATTAAGCTTTTACCATTATTTAATATATATATAAAACTTTTTCTTTTGATTTCTGATTTATCTTAATCGTCCGATCAAACGATCGGACGACCCGAATTAAATAAGACATTTTCATCTTTTCCCAAAATTGTACAACCCCTACCTCCCCCTAATCTTTCAACTTCCCAAGACCAACGTTCTTCTCCACTTTTCCAGAAAATGGACGACGCCTCACTCTCTCTTATCCTTCCCTAGACGTTTCGCCCCTTTCCCATGTCCTGCCAAAGAAAACGGCCATGGACCACCGGAAAACAACAATATCCGACGGTTTCCAACACCATCCCCTCCGCCGTCCATCAATCATATCCTCCTCATGTCAACTTTACATCTTTTCCAACTAGTTTTCTGACCCAAAGCAGACCTAGGAACCGCCGGTGCTAGCCTGAAAAAGGTGAGGGACGCAAAGAACCATTGGATTTTGGTTTGCTATGCCCTCAATCTAATGGGTTTGAGAGTGGAAGCCTCTCCCAAAATCATAAAAGGAACCATTTGGCTTCATTCGGGGATCAGGGGATGAACATCCAGAAACAGGGGAGAAATCAGTTAAAAAACATCCAGGAGTGGTCGGAAAATCACCAAGGCAAAAACGTAACAAAAACTTTCGAGTTCAAAAAATATTTATCTCATCTCTCTGGTCCTTCTTGCTCTTTATCTGCTGCTTTCCCTCCTGGCAAGTGACTTAAAGAAAAGAAGTGAAGATTTTCTGTTTTGAATTTGAGTTTCGAGGAAGTTTGAAGTTGAAATCGCTTGACGTTGAAGCTCTTGTTTTCTGCTCTACACAAAAGCACTGCTCTTCAATTACCAACCAGAAAGAAGTATTCAAACTAGGCATCAATAGAGACGAGATTGAACAAAATAAAATAAAAAATAAGTAAATATAGAAGCTAAAACTTGACAGATATGAAAAGGGAGCTTCAAAGGACCACAAACTTAAAGAAACAACCATTTAAGGAGCCAGCCCTATTAACTTAAAGCAATATCAAATTCACTAACCAAATCGATATTGAATTTAACTTAAATAGAGAAGCAATATGAGACCGTGCTATAGTTATAGCTATATAGGGATTTCACTTCATATAACCTTATTATCATTTAAGAATCATCCAAAGGGAGGAAAACACCAACATCTATTCAAACCGAGTTATTCATATTTTAGCTAAATGTAAGAAAATAAACTTTCTATGCCAAGCAGCAGAAACAACTATGAATTAAACGTGTATCTAGACAAGAGGCCTAAAAGGGGTTAACAGAACTAACTTTAATCAAGAGACTTACATATTTTGGCATAACAAATTTAACATCTAATAGAGGCAGTATGTGATCACAGTCCACATGGGAATAATTTTAGGGGAAATCATGATGACGAAGTAGAACCGACAAGACAACGAGATATGATTAATATCGAAAAATGAAGATGAAGATGAAGATGCTTCAGGTTATGCGAAACGGACTATGCGAGAGAGTATCCGAATTTAATATCAAATTCAACATCTATATATTTTAAGGATAATTTTGTTATGATACAACTATATATATTTTTACATCTAAATTTATCATACATTTAAGCACATTTATTTATTTTACAATATGATAAAAATACTACTATTATAGCTATTTTATAAGACTAATATATATCGTACCTTTTATTGTACTCTTTTCTTAAACTAACTAATTAACTTAGCATTTAAATTTTAAAAGCAAATAAATAAATAAGTTTTCCTAATCATATTTTTCTAAATTGATATTAAGGACTATCTTCAGATAGGCTCTGAGGGATGCTTAACACCTTTCCCTCGAGTAACCAAAACCCTTACTCAGAATCTCACTGGTTTTGCAGATTAAAACAGAGTTTACATCTACATATTTAAAAATTGTTTTTCCTAATATTTTCCTTGAAATTTAGGTGGCGACTCATAAACAAAAACAAAAAAATAATTTTCTTTCAAAATAAGAGTGTCAGCCATATTATGTTGTGAACTGTTTTGGCCTGTTCGAAATAGGGTGCGACAACTTGACGACTCTGCTGGGGAACTTACTTAGCTTTTAACCTTAGAAAAACTCAATTTGGGAACAACATTTGTGATTACGTGTTTATTTTTTCAGCTTGCTATTGATATATTGCTTTGACTGAAAGGTTGCAAGTGAAATCCAAGCTTGTGTTCCTTATTTGTTTTAAAATACTACTTGTTACTGCTTTTCCTACATTGTCCTTTGCATATTCTATCGAGTCTTGGCCGTACACGCACACACCGTACACGCGAGGGGTGTTCCAGCACTCCTCCGAAACTCTCTTTGGATTCCTTAGTTTCAGAGTTGGTGCAATTAAGATAGTGCACCTTCTCGCAATTACTCAGTTTCACTCTAAATCATCTAGGAAAAAATCTTACTCTTTAAAATAGGTCATGTTGCATTGTCTTAGGCAAGACAGTATACGGTATTATCGTTGCATTTAGGAAACCACCCAAATGTCAATGAGTTTCTTCTTTAAAACTCAATGACATAAACTTTGAGTGAAATTGATATAAGTTATCCAAACTTAAACACTTAACGGATTTGAAGCAAATAAACTCATTACACCATTTACCCTCTTTTCAGATGAACCTCAACCAAGACTTGCCGGATATCCAAATGGTCATTTCAGATTCCCACATTCTGCAGAATTGGTGGCAAAATATTCGTAGGATACACGAGGTAGAGATTCAAAAGAACTTAGGAGCATTATTATCGCTTCTGGGGACACAATGCGATAAAGTCTTTGTCACTCAGCTAATGGGGTTTTGGGAATCGAGTACCGTAACTTTCAAATTCCTGGATTTTGAGATCACTCCTACACTAGAGGATATCAGTAGTCTTACTGAACTACCGATTAGAGGGAGGCTGCTGGTGACCCCCTCAACTATCTGTACAGGTGACTTCCTAAGTCTCTTGGATCTGTACATATTTTGGTCATTGAGATATGTGGACGACGGACACGTCGAGTTAGATTATCTCTTTCAGAGGTTTGGGCGGTCGGAAGGTTACTATGAATATCAACGTGAATTTGAATGTACTCGCGGAGCATGGGAGCATATGAGGCCAAGAGTATTCGTTATGGTTTTTTAAGAGTTATGGTGTTCTCGATAAGGTCCAATTCTATTGACATCAACATATTGCCGATGGTTATAAGCATCTTCAACGATCCACAAAGATTTACTTTGGTGCCTATGATCCTCGCCGAAGTTCTTTGTTCAATGACAGCCTGCATTAGGGGACATGATTTCTTCGGAGGATGCAATATATTGCTACAGATTTGGGTAAGGGAACATTTATATCGACGTGATCCACAAATGGATTACTACATAGGTGCTCCTAACAAGATCGAAAGCCACGAAGATCGTCTCCAAAATTGGGTGGGTGCACCGACAAGAAGGGAAGAATGACGCACATTTCTGAACAACCTTACGGGAGACGCTATCCAATGGAAGTTCTGTTGGATAACGGGATTGGCGTTTTCTAGGACTTGATACTTTTTCTTTATCGAGTTAATTGGGCTCAGGGGCATCCAACCATATGCACCTCTTCGGGTTATGCGGCAATTTGGAGTTATCCAAGACATTCCGCTATGGTCAATAATGGGATCTCATGAAGATGCATTCACTTCAGTCTCGCTGGAACGGATAAGAAATCTGCAAGCCGAGTGGGAATCCACAATCGATTTAGAAATAGGAGAAAAAAGCTGGTGTACGCCAGAGTTTTACGCTTGGCGGAATACTGTGAGTCATATGGCTCATCCGAGCGCACACGGGCATTGGGGGTTTGTAAACAGACAACAAATTGATTGGATTAGAGAGTCGGTGCTTCCTCGCATGAGGTTCACTACACCCATGTACAATCAGATAGTTCCAGGATCCGTCGATTATTTAATCCAGGAAGAAGACCCAAAAGAAGACCCAGAAGAGGATCCTAAAGAGGACCCAGAAGAAGATCCTGAAGCAGACCCAGAATTCCTAATGTCTTTTCTCTCTTTCGGTCGAGTGAGTCACGTGCATCTATGATTTGCATCTGCAAGAATGAAGGACAGAAGATTGGAAAACAAAAAAGAAAGACCCAGAAAAGGATCCGGAAGAGGACCCTGAAGAGGACCTAGAGGAGGATCCCGAAGAGGACCCAGAAGAAGATGTGTGGGAGGATCACATGGAGGTTTCTGAGATGGGTTCTAATGTCTATGATCCAAGAGATGGAGGGGTTATAGACATGTCATCCGAGCATGGCCCTGAAGAGTCTCCAGAGTATCACCCGTGTCCTTATTATGATGTGGACGATGACGATGATGATGCTCCAACCTGGTCGTAGATCATCTTTTCCTTAACGGAGAAATCCTATATAAGAGAACTTCAGATTTAGGATTGCTGAGGTGTGTCGATGCCGCAGAAGCGACAAGGCTTTTGGAAGAAATACATGCAGGAACATGTGAACCTCACATGAATGGGTTCACTTTGGCAAAGAAGATTTTAAGAGCTGAATATTTTTGGATGACCATGGAGAGAGATAGCATTCGATATGTGCAAAAGTGTCATCAGTATCAAGTGCACGGAGATTTTATACAGGTTCCAACGAATGAGCTCAATGTGATGGGTTCCCCTTGGCCATTTGCTGCTTGGGGCATGGACATTATTGGACCCATAGAGCCCCCCGCGTCAAATGGACATCGTTTCATCCTGGTCGCTATCGATTATTTCACAAAATAGGTCGAAGCTTCGACATACAAGGCAGTGACTAAGAAGGTAGTGATAGACTTTGTTCGCAACAACATAGTTTGTCGGTTTGGAATTCCAGAATCAATCATAACAGATAATGCAGCCAACCTTAACAACGATCTTATAAGGGAAACTTGTGAAAGGTTCAAGATTGCTCATCGAAATTCCATGGTTTACTGGCCACAGATGAACGGAGCAGTTGAGGCTGCAAATAAGAATATCAAGAAGATCCTAAGGAAAATAGTGGACAGTCACAGGCAATGGCATGAGAAGCTACCATATGCTTTGCTCGGTTATCTCACCACAATCAGAACATCAACTGGGGTAACTCCTTATATGTTGGTTTATGGTTCAGAGGCAGTAATACCTGCCGAGGTGGAAATACCATCTTTAAGAATTATCCAAGAGGTTGGTCTGGACGATGCAGAATGGATACGTAGCAGGCATGATCAATTGATGCTCATCGATGAAAAGAGGATGGACGTTGTTTGTCATGGCCAACTCTACCAGAACAGAATGACCAAAGCATTCAATAAGAAAGTCAAACCTGGACAGTTCGCATCGGGGTAGTTAGTATTAAAGAAGATCTTTCCTCACCAAGGAAAAGCCAAAGGGAAATTTGCACCAAATTGGCAATGACCCTACATGATTCATAGAGTACTCTCAGGAGGAGCGGTAATCTTAGTAGAAATGGACGGCAGAGTGAGCACAAAACCAATAAATTCAGACGCCATCAAGAAATACTACATCTGAAGACTTCAAAGATTAGCACTTATTTTGTGTACTTTTGCATCTTTCAATGTAACAGAACTACGTTTTGACCTGACTTCCCACGGCGTGGTACATCAAAATTTGATACGCTAAAATTACACCTCCCTAAAGAAGCATAAGCGATCGTTATCAAGTAAAGAACCCAACTTGCAGGTTGGGGTCGATCCCACGAGGAAAATAGTTTAGACTT
>JAJOOS010008202.1:0-18737 GCA_029582725.1 Solanum chiquidenum | reverse complement strand
AAAGAAATGTGCTGCAGATGCTTCGAACTTAATACAGATGTGCAGTTTCTACATAATTCTGTGTGTGTGTGTGTCGGGGGGGAGGGGGGGTAAGAGAGACGAACCGCAGGTAGATCAACATCTGTTGGAATTCTTTTACAGTAATTTCCAGAATACTCTTGAACTTGAAGGCCCTGCAAATGTAACGTCAGCATGAGTGCTCAGTTTCAACTTTCCGGTATGGTACCTATAAGAAAAGCACAGGAGACCCGAAAACTGAGGAGCATACCTGACTACATCTTACACGCATTACTGCCTCAAACCCTTGGGGCCTAGTGATATTCCATCGAAGATCATTGTATAGCTTGGCAGAATCAGCAAGAGCAGAGAAAGGGAAATAATAGTACACCTGAGACAAGTAAAACATCTTTAAGGCTCAAGCCTAGATGTAAAAATATCAAAAGGGAACGTGAAGTGGCTATCATATACAGTAAGTTGCATAATAAGATTGTTCATAAACTCCATGAACAGTAAGTGCATCATAACTAAGGCCCTAGGGAAGAAGACAAGCTAAAATAGTAGCAAGTGTCACAGTTACCTGCCCACCAGTTGTCCTAGGAATGACCGAGATGGAGGCAATGTCTACATAAGATTGTGTTGTGAGAAACACGTCAACACAGACCTGAAGCAGTTGAGATCTAATTAATTGAAGTGAACGATTATAAATATAAGAAGACCAAAAGGGGTTCTTAACATCCTGTTTGTGCTTAATAAATCATACTTCCACAGGCTTTTCAGATAAACTCACCTGATACTCCGCAAACTCAATAGCCATTGTCTTCAGAATTTTGTCAGCCGGCTGGAGCAACTTGTTGGCCTCCTGAAATTGGAAAACATACAACTCTTTGGAGTAAGCAATGACATGGTTTCTTTTTTTCCGTATAACCAAAAAAAAATTATTCATCGCCACATTGGTGCTGGACATGCACATTACAAAACTCAGATAGAGTCCAGTGTTGATTTATCTAATGCTTACACGGACTACACTAAAGTTTACCTCCATGTACCCAGACTAACACTATTGGCATACAAACGTTCATCTGTTCTAAGTAAACTGATCAACGACAAGAAAGATGATGGGCACACCTCTGGTGAAAGCTTAGTAGGATTACACCTAAACCGAAGATATAAGAAAAAAATTGATAGCCACAAAAAGCACTCTCATGTACCTCAAAAAATTGATTCCAACGCTCTCTGATTTAAGATGATTCAATAGTGGAATGAAGACCAAAAATTTTCAAGAAATGATGAGCAAACTGCCATCCATTTCTCAGAGGCGATGACTCAAATAAGTGACTAGCAGCTCAAAGAACTTGAGTCAAGTTATTGAACCACTATTTCTGCCGATACATTATTGTACATACTCTAGAAGTGAAATTAAGTAGATATTTTGATGTCAATAAATTGAAAAGACTATTTAGTTTCCGATTGTCTCTTCCATAAGAGGTTGGCAATTAAGAGACAACAGCTCTCACACTTAATCATGTTAACGACAATATTAAAAGCTTCTACATATTCAACAGTGAATATGGACAGTTTTACGGACAGAGCCCACATAATAAATGGACTATGTTTTGTGACATCCAAAATATGAAATGATGGAACAAAAACTAGGAGACACTGGATACAAACAATCTAAAAGTGAGACAGATATATTCTGAAGAACTAAAAACTGGCTCAATAATTTTACCTTTTCTGCAGCCGATACATTGGTTCTTCCTTCAGCCTCTCTAGCAGAAAGGGCTCCAATACCAGTAGATGGCAGGACTATAAAACATAGCAAGTATAGCCAACACTTAGAATCGTATCACAATTTGTGTAGTCAAGGACTCAAGGTTGCACAGCTCATGCAACAGATCATTTACAGGAAATATATCACAGGACCTATGAACTTGTTGATGCACCAGGTGAAGAAGAAAAGAGGAATTATAAGGCAATTTCCTAAAGCATGCTTCTCTATTACAAAGTATTTGGTCCATTTGATTGAAAGTTTCATAACAGGAATTTACTGAAAACGTAGCTATCCTAGAAATGCTTCAATTTTTAAAGAAGCAGACAGTGCCATAGAAAGCAATCCTGTTATGTATCCTATTTAGGCAGATTGCATTGGAAACAGAAGTTAAGCATAAATGAATAAAAGCAAAACAGTCAATCAGCAGTGCATTGTCATCGAGAGTGAGGGATCAAAGATAAAAGATGGTTAAATGCAAGCATGCAGACAAGATACAGTTGATTTTAGACGCACAAGCTTGAACTTGTACATGATACTTAAAGCTCACTGCACTTAGCACCTTACCTGATTGAAACACAAGAAGTTTGCCTCCTGTGCTTTTCATTGCCAAGAAAGCAGCCTGAAGTAACAAAATGTGAAGAGTCAATCAATATGATAATCCATCATAGATTGTTAAAGTTAGACTTGCAATCACTCACCTGCATAGAGGCGAATTCCAGATTTAAATTCTACGGGTTCAATCTTTAAGTTCTTAGCATTGAGCTCATTAATATTTTCAAAGTTTCTTTTTTGATAACCATGGTGTATGTGCCAACTTACACACACCTCGACTAATTCTATGGGGTACCTGTCAGTTGTCACCTCCCACCAGCAACATGCACGAGGTAACTCAGTTCAACAAGGCTAAAACTCATGGTTCTCAAGCCACTTCATTGACCACTAGGTCATTCTCTTGGATGCATCAATATTTTTAAAGTTATGGCTTTATATCTACCATTTACTGCAATTTTAGTCAATTTTTACACATAAATTTATGCTCTGAGTCAAAAGTATCAGGTTTAGATGAATTTATTACCGTAAGGTTGGATCCGCCCCTGCATCTGCCTGAAGAAGCATAACACTAGATTTTTCCAATCTTTTTCTCAGAATGGCAAAGCCTCAGGCAACTGTGTTGACCTAACTACTCACATTTTAGAAGGAATGCAGAAAATACTTACTCCATCTATGTTTAACGAAGCAATATAAAACAAGTGGATTTATAACCGAAATAACAACTTCGGAAACGAACTTGGATATACAACCGAAATAACAACTTGGAAAACTAACTTTATGTAAAGCACTGATACCTTGACTGCAGCTCCAAAAGCTGAATCAGCAGTCCTGTTGTTCTGGAACATTGTTGGGATGCTTTCTAGCAGAAGTTCTAGGTGTTGACGGCACTAAAAACAACAAACAAGTAACCACTCATAGGACTCACTGATGATCTTAGTCATTCTGCTTTTAATAAGGGGAACATGATCAGAATATGGTCAACATCTTGCAGAACTAACCTCCGAGAGCTGCACAATAACATCAGTCTGAAGGGGAGTATAAACGTCTTGTACATCAGGGACTATAAGCATCAATGGCTGCAAAGGTAGATCCAGAATCAACTTATCAGAAAACAAGCACTTCACCAACCTAAATCATTTGCCACAACTCTAATCCCATTTAAGCATCCATATTAAAGAAAAATGAGCAATTTAAATCAGAGAAACACAGAACAAGTAAAATAGAATCCAACTATACCATAGAAGAAAAAATGAAAGAACTGCATAATTAAGCAAAATGGAGCAATTAGGTAGTAAGGGGATGAGCAGCAAATTAAGACAGAGAAGTTGAGGACTATAGAGTACTATTTTTGAAACCTAAAATTTTCTTCCTGCAAACCATGACTTAATCTCAGACAAGTCAAGACAAATGAAAAAGGAAACAAGAATAATTTTACTTTGTTTTAGATGAAAAATACTTTGTTTTATTAAGTACTATTAACTCCGTTTCCATGATCTAATATTGTTCAAGACTCTCCAAAAATGTTGTCACACCCATGTTGGATCCTCCAAAAATGAACTATTTTTGGAGGATCCTACACACACCCATTGACATTTTTTAAGAGTCCGAGCAACATACACTTAGTTAAAGATTTTTATTTTATTTTCACTTATAGAAATTCTTTAAGAAATGCATTTAGTCAATCATCTAGGCAACACATTTCTGAAATCCAACAATAATCATTTTAGTAGTACTGCATTTTTCCTTTAAAAGTGATTGTCAGTTCATCATTAGTTCAACAAAGAGAAAAAGGTAAGATAACTAATTAAGGTACAACACTGATTTCAAAGCATCTTTTAATTTCAGATTATAAAGCTTAATTCAGTAGAATCAAACTCATTTGAATGTGTTAAACCTGCTGCAATGCACGCTTGAGATTGTAGAAGTGGATAGTTGAGTCAAACGTAGCAACTCCGACCAATGTCCGAGGACCGTCCTGCAATAATAAGTTTTCAATGTCAAAGACAGCTCATAAACTCTCAATAATTCCTATTGTGCATTAAAATTGAATAGAAATGCATCTTAGCTGAACTGTATCACAAATAATATCTATTCCCTAATCTATGCCTCCTAGTGAACACATCATTCTAACCACTTGAATGATCCCATCTCTCACGATTCCATTAGATCATAGATTGATTTGCTTACCAGATCAATCTATGGTTCATGCAACTAGAATAACACCAAATGCCGAAAAAAGAACCCCTCAATTGAAGACATTCAAGGGTTCACCTAAATTCTTTTGTCACATCCATCATTTTCCTTTTACCTTCTGGAATTATTAGAAGCCATCGCTTTAGCCTTTAAGAACACAAATTGAAAGGTTATCGCATCATAATCTCTTCATCTTTTTGCCTAATCCATCCCCCACCCACCCATCCCCTGGGCCAACAGATACTAAATTCAGATATTCCATAATGAACTCTTGGATAAACCAAAGTGACCAAGCAGCATTCGTGCAACATTGCACTATTCTGAATGGAGACAAACTAGGTTTTCCACAATTCAGATGCCTCAATAACCTTTCCCATCATCTCAAAGGACAAATTACATGGGTACTTGTTTCCCTACATCAGAAGTTCTAGTTAATCTCACTGATTTAGTAGGAGAATGTAATTAATTTATGATGATTCCACATGAGAAGACGAGCCAAATACTTTTTTCTCTAATCTAAAGGTACAAAAATGCATGTTGCATCATCATAAACAAACGATAGGACTTACAGGGAGATCAGAAATAACTTGGCTGATCGCACTGCAAGCAGCTGCAGTTGCACCAGTCTGTATGGCATTCATGGAAACGTCTATCAGGAAGAAATACACAGCGGGCATCGGATCTCGCACCTGAACAATACAAATATCAAGTTATTACTGTAAAATCCAATAAGTTACAAAATCAAATTAAGGGATTCCCTACACCAAAGATAGGTGTGCATCTACAAATTAGTCGATATTGCAATATGAATCCTATGTATTTATTCCACTCTATTCTGGTTAGCTTCCCCAAATACCAAAACAACTTCAGATGGTAAATTTGAAAGCCCGAAGCTAGCTAAACTGAAAGTTCAGAGCTCGGAATGTCTACTTAATATGGCATTACTCCTATAAAGTCATGCAATCACATCCCTGAACCAATGTGTCCAAAAGGTACCAACCATATATTCCTTGGTAGCGACAAACTCAACGGTTCCTCGGCATAGTTCAGGCCTTTCATCGGCATCCCTACGCCTGCCATCTGGACCTAAGTTGCACTGATAGTCACGTGGAGTTTCATCAGTATGTCCTGCAAAAAGGACAGCAAGAAACATGAGATAAAACTACATAACAGCACATTTTCATTCAAAATGCAGCATTGGACGTTCTCAGTTGACCAGTACAAATGTATATATTTGACGTCTGAGAATGTGCTTGTGTTTTTTGTTAGACTAGTTGGAGCAGAAAAATATCATTAACAATGTAAAATTTGATACTTCTGTTTCGTAACCTTTAGTTTTTTCACAAAACATCACAATTATTTTATATTGCATTTCAATCTTGAGTCTCTAAAATAATACCTAGAGCTGCTCTAGACTCCAAATATCACATAACTTCAGTGGGAATAAATGAACTTCATTCTTACCACACAAGTTACAGATGAAACGTCTTCCCTGATCAATGAACTTCACGAAAGGATTTATATAGCCTTTGCAACGGGAGCACCGAACAGGACCACTTTCCCCAAAATCAACCACCTATCAAGGACAACAACACGAAGGTAAAAGAACTACTAAACCAATTTACATCATTGTAGTGCCCCTACATGCTCAGAATATAGAGCAAGTAGAGATGATAACAGATATATAACACGCATAAACATAGGATCCATGATGATTAGTTGAAATGTTTTCAACTCTAGGGATCATGATCGTTCCTTTTACCAAACAATAAGAAAAAGCACACTCCTCTGACCTCCAAGGGTCACTGCAATCAATTGTACATCTTAGATACATCACACAGTAGTACTTCAACAAAATCTCAACAAACATAATTGCAATAATCACATATACAAATCTTGACAATGAATATATCAACGCACATGATAGCTTGATTTTCTGTTAATCACATATGAGGAAGTTCTGGTTTTGGTTTGATTTGAGGCTATATCCTAGTTTGGGGTCAAAATTAGGAAGTCCAAAGTATTGCTTTTGTAGTGGAAGACATGGGAATCCTAGCGACCTAGCCTGCGTACTGCCTTAGCAGTTAACACATGTTCAGTGCTACGCTGCCTGTTTCTTTTAATATGAAGCTTACTTACCTTCTTTAAAAAAAAGGAAGTCCACAATAATTCAATTGGAGAGGTACATAAAATTCAAGATTAGCGGCTATGTGGCAGTAAGTAGCTAAGCTGCCATCAAATTACTTGGGCCTGCAACATGGGTGAAGGTGCAAAGGTGGAAGAGCTCTAGCTATCAAGGGTTGAAAGAGACTTGAAAAGACGGTAGACATGGAACCAGAGCCAGACTTAAAAGTAACGGGTTTAGCAGAACCCAATAGCTTTGGCTCAAAACCGTGCTTGAGTTTTAATCTTTTTTGTGCTCAAAAGGTCTTTTTTTTTTTTCTTCTCAATAGAGGTCTTTCTGTATCCTTCCTTCCAAATTGTTATATCATCATGCTCTTTGGATAAAAATATACCTTACATCATCTTTCATCAAGGTATACCTAATATTGTATGTGAACACTATTACTTTGTCTGTTCCCGTCGAAGGTTTAATTCTTTCATATTTAGCATGTTCGAAAAAGAATGACGTTACTCTACATTTAGAAACAATTTCACTTTAAACTTCTTATTTTACCCTTATGACATGATTTTATAGCCACATAATATCACGGCATATTTAAGGCCATAAGTTCTAAAGGTCTATTTCTCTCCACTTGAACTCCGTGCCACACAGACAGGCTCACATTTAATGAAACGTAAGGGTACAAAAAGGCTATTAAAATAAGAATATAAATGCAAAAAATGCATTACTTGGAGGGGCTCTTCAGATGGATGAGGAAGAGCCAAGGGCTGCACCAATAAAGCCAATTGCATTGCCGAGGTTGTCAAAAGGTCAACAGTACATGGTATCTGTTACACAAACAACAAGGACCATATCATCAACAATTAGTGCTTTAATGGAAAGAAAAATATGGTTAATAAGTTTCTCATTCCATAGAAAGATAAAGGGTATAATGCAAAAACCATAGAGGGAAGAATAACACATAGACAAAAAACAACGCAAAGAAGTTTAGTACCTGATTAATAGTACACCTCATGTACCGTGGGCTGCAATTTCCAGTATCCCTAACAATATAGTCACTTGTGGCAGGCTTCAAGTGGGCAAAAAAGAAAAACAGGAAACAGCAGTAAGAACCAAAAAGTTAGTTTAATGAACCTTTAGGAGGCAAGCATAACCATTTGAAGAAAAGATAGTTCAGTTGCATATGCAACAGTCCAATACAACCAAGCAAGATATTAGAGCCAAATGTTCCTAAATGAAATGATGATTTACCGGAGGGGGATTGGCTTGGTTGCCTTGTCGGGTTTCATGCAGAACTACAGAAGTATTTGGAATAGGGCGCGGGATTTGATTGGGATCAACTTTTGATGGACTGGTATGGCCAATAGAAGAAGTTATCGAAGCCACTGCCTGATTTGGAAGAGGAGGTGCCATTCCATACATACTTGGTGGTTGCATCGAACCAGGGATAGCAGAAGGCGGAGCCCCCTGTAAATGAGTAAACTCAGAATATGCACTTCACATGAAAGTGGAAATACAGTAAAAGCATACTGAAACCAATCTACTTGATCCAACATGTGATCCACATAATTATAGGATTTCAACAGGAAAAAAGAAGAAGAAAACACTACATTGGAAATGTGCCATGTACTTTAGGGGTCCTTTTGAATTAAATATAATTTTTATGTAAGATCATTATACCTCTTCTGATTAAGAAAGGATAAGAAGGTTGTTGTCGCTTCAATTGAGAAAGATGGTTATCCTTTTCAGATGGTCCAGCCAAATTGCAAAGGTGGTGTAATATACTTTTATAATGTTTAAAATTTTCATGCTTAAGGAAACCTGTACTTAGTATTTTTCTTTTACAAGTACTTATACAGTTGAGATATAATATAACAATTACTATTCAAAATAAGTGGCAGATACAACAAACTTATAAAAGGATTTCTCTATTATAGTTTGAATTAATTTAGATAAAGTAAATAAATGATACTGAAAATTATCTTTTTCATTACTTTCAAGCATGGAAAAAGACCTAGCAAAATATAAAAATTTACAAATAAAAACAATTTTTATTTATGGAGTAATCAAATATCATATTTAATAACTTCAAATAATGAAAGAATTCCAAACAACATATTCATAGTTTTAAATTTTAAAAATAAAATCATGTGGGTAACTTCGTTAATGAGAATTCAAACTTAGTTTTATGTTGAAGAAAAAGACAATTTTATAATGCACATATAACTAAAATAAAAAATTATTTGAAAAAGCAGTACATTTCATAAAAAACTCCTAAAAATCTTCTCTATTTAACTTTGAATGAATAAAATATGACATCATTGATTATTATGGGAGTAATACACTAGAGGTGCAATGAATTAAACTATCAAAAATAGATTAAAGAATAGAAGGCACATAGAATGCAAGGGCACAGTAGACATTGCATGAGTGACAATTGCATAAAGTTTGAGGGGAAATTTGACATTTTATACCAATTTGGAAGGATAAAAAAAAATTCACCCTTATCTAAATTTTAACTCATGACAGCCCTTCACAGTGTATCTTTTTCTTCATTTTAGACACTACTACTTCCACAACAAATTTCCTGATAATACCAAATGGCAATTGACAAGAGTCTTGATATCATTCTCAAGCTACTCATCAACAGCACCAAACAGTAACCGGTTTCTGAATATTATTGGTATTTCTATCCTAAAGTCATAAAGCATCTCTTCAACACTAGGCCCCTTGAACCCTTTTGATTCCTTGATGCCAGAACCCAACAGGCCAACATTTCTTGATGGTTATTAAAAAAAAAAAAAAAACGCGTAGAATTTGATTAGAAACACATCTTGTGTGGCTTGTTGATCCAAAAGTTGTTCGTGCAAATTAAAATATATATATCCTATGAATTCTTTTATTGCACCAGGCTGCCTTCTTTTTATATCCTACGACTTCTTTTGTAGTTTACCACAGACAAGAACTAAATATATATCTCAGCTTCAAAGATTACACAAAATAAATTATTCTTCGCTAATGAGTTGAGGGAAAACTATTAACACCACGGATCTGAAACAAACTCTATTCTTTTTTCCTTCAATAGCATATGCACATGACAGTCAATAAAAAATTGGGAGAATATATAGATTTCACCTTCCAAAACAAGTACAGTAAGATAGGGATATAAAGATCACCTGATGGGGTTGCCACGACTGTGTTCCATAAGGAGCACCCATGGGTGGAGGCATGGCTTGAACAGGTGCGGCAAATGGGGAGGAACCTGAAGGAGGTGGCAGATTCTGAAATGATCCTGAAAATGGTGGTGGTGGTTGTGCTGTAACTGGTGTTGCGCTGACAGATGACGAACTTCCAAAGGGTGACCGCATGCCTGAAGGCAGAGAAGAAGCGCCAGGTGACACCATGGCTGGTGGAGGAGCTCCAAATGGTGGCCTCATTGTATTGCTTGGAGGAGGAAAACGTCCTCCGCCCTGCATCATTCCTGGACCACCTGCTGGTGGCCCATTACTAATGGAGCTAGAAATACTTGATGGTGGCAGCACAGCAGGACCTGTAGTCAATGGCGAAGAAGAAAAAGGACCCGGAGGCCCTGGACGAGGACCCAATGCAGAAGGCAAAGAACCAGGTGGCGGGGGTGCACCACCCATAGAAGGAGGCATCACACCAGGAGGAGGTGGCCGAGATGCAAAGGGAGGAACAGACTGAGCCACAGGAGGAGGCAATCCGGTGTGTGGAGGACCACTAGGAGGTGCAGGACCTCTCGGGAACACACCAGGTGGTGGAGGTCCTGGGCGACTAACAGGTGGTCCACCAGAAAAAGGTGGCTGCTGCCCAAATGGGGTATTAGGCCTAGGAGCACTAGGTGGCTGATTGGACCTATTTACTTGTAGATTTTGCATGCCATCAGCAAGTGCATTAGGGTTATAATTGGGTGGTGGTGCATTCCTTGGTCTAGGTCCTCCTGGAGCTGCCATTGATTATTTTCAAATTTCCCCAAAACTCTAGAACAGAAGTAAGAAAAAAAATTCAATAAAGAAAAAATCAATAGACAAAAAATATAAGAACAGCAATCTTTACTATATCAAACATTCAGCAAGCAAAAAAAATACATGTTTAAAGCCATATTGATTCAAAGGAAAACAAGTCCATAACATCAACCACAAAAGAAAAGTAACCACATAATGCATCAGATGCTGATTAAACAATCAAAAAAAACATCAGATATTAATTCCCACCCACCCTTCCTACTTCATTTCAGCACATGTGACCCAAAGGAGCTGGAAGACGGACAATAACACACCGACACCCAGAAATAGCATCAGAGGAAAGGTCCAATCCACAAAGCCGACCAAGATCAAACACCACCAGCTCCAAAACAACAGAAATTAGCAAAGAGAACTCGAACATCTCATGAAACAAAAATAGAGCTGACAGATTTAAAGAGAAGAAGATGAAGGCAGAGGACTCCTAGATCTGGAAGCAAAGAAGATAGACAGGACACGGTTCTTCCTGAGAGATTACACAGAGGGGGGCTAATTTCACATAGAGAAAACTGAGTCTCTTTGGCAAGAACAAGAATTTCTTCGGCGATATAAATGAGTCCTAACTACAGGATACAAATGGGATTGGTTAAAGAGTGAGGATAATTTGAGAATTAATTCAGCCTTATCAGTTTTTTTATACAGGATGTACAGAGAGCTAAATCACAAGAAAACGCAAACTAGCTAAACAGATATGATATGCATCGACATAAATACCCTCTTTAGATATCAGACACAAACTACATGGGAAGAGAACAGCAAAAGGCCATTGAGAGAAGAAGAACCCAAACTAGCATCCGGTATCATTTTAAGGAAGATCTAGGGCACATACTTTGTTGTGCTAGGTCATTGGAGAAGCCAATTGCATCATACTAAATTTATAGAAAATCACTCGGAAAAGAAGAAGAACTAATTTCTCCAAACACACGAATCAAATCTTAGAAGTAGATGAAGAAAAGAACAAATTAAGAGAGACTCAATTTGAAAACAATGCACCCAGGGGTGTGGCCTAGTAGTTAATGAAGTGGATTGAGCACCATGAGGTCTCCGGTTCAATTTGACAAAAACACTAGGTGATTTCTTCTCATATGTTCTAGCCTTGGTGGACAGAGTTACCTAGTACTTAGGGCTGGTAGGAGGTGGCGGGTATCCCGTGGAATAAGTCGAGGTGCGTGCAAGCTGGCCCAGATACCACAGTTATCAAAAAAAAAAAGGATCGAAAATTTTAAGACAATAGTTTGGGTAGATAAACAAATAAAGATCCTAAGGCTGGAGAGAGATCAATTGTGCATTTATTCCACTGAAATGGTAGAAGACAATTATTCCTCCATAAATGCAAATCAAAGCAGAGAACAACATACAAGAAGAGTCAAATTCGTTATCCCGTTTTTCGATTTTGAAGAACAGTATATATAAATACATACAGAAAGTCATGCTTTAGTGATGGTACAATTTACTCTCTGCACCATATTTTTGCCAACTAGACTTCCATTATTTCTCTAAGGACTAACCTATTG
Organism: Solanum chiquidenum; assembly: GCA_029582725.1. Taxonomy (NCBI): domain Eukaryota; kingdom Viridiplantae; phylum Streptophyta; class Magnoliopsida; order Solanales; family Solanaceae; genus Solanum; species Solanum chiquidenum. The sequence continues at coordinate 6,539 of JAJOOS010008202.1, read as the reverse complement.
AGTTTAAGGTTCCTTATTTAAAGGACATTTTCTAGCTTTCATTGTGGACAAAACAAAAATCTTTCCCAGATCTAAAGTTGCCACAGTGAGATTACATAACAAAGTATAAATCATTGTCACCCTCAAACTTATTTAAAAATGGAATTTTCATCTAACTTCATATTATGAATGTGCTTCTTCTCCTTCAATTTCGAGATGTTATTCTAATTAATTTGTAATTCTAGAAACACAATGCCTAATTTGCTCACTAAATTATCAACCTCTCTTTCTTTGAATTTTTATAACATGATATATTTTTTTCTGAAGTTCTCTTCTAATGGTATTGATAAACACAGCTTTATATATAGTATTTTCCTCCCTTTGAAATCTTCCATTGTTTGATATCCTTGTTCTTATTCTCATACTGCTGCATTTCCGGTTGTATATATACGATGAAGTCTCCTCCATTCAATATGTATTGAACATTACATTAATAAAACGATCAACCTGTCAATGATTTATGGTGAAAGTAAAAGTTGAAAGGGTTCATATAAACTAAACTAATTGAGCCCTGGAGCTGACATTGATTATTACTAAATGCTCCATCCAAGATGCATCTTTGAACATTATATTAACAAAAAAGGATCCACCTACCTATGATTTATGGTGAAAGTAAAAGTTGAAAGGGTTCATACAAACTAAACTAGTTCGGCCCTGAAGGTGCCATTGATTGTTACCAAATTTCTCACCTAAACAACTTCCAACTGAATGAAATGTATCAGAATCATCCAAATCACATCCACAGAATGGAACAGATAAATAGAGCCGTAAATGATATGAAAAAAAAAGAAGGAAAAACTAACCAGCTAAAAAGATGTTAATTGAATTTTAGGACGTCGACGCCGGCAGCACCGAAACGGCGTCGTTTTAAATTAAACTGTGAATGAATTCGCCTGCACACCGAAACCCTTACCGTTACAAGTGAAAAAAACCGTGTTTTTCGCGAACCAGGGGTTTCAATGACTTCGATCTGAAACAGAAAACCCAATTCGATTAAATAACAATTAGATCCGTATAAGAAATTCCAACTCCGAAATCTACCAAATTCCAAAATTGAATGCATTCACATAAACATAGCATTGAACATCATTCATATCGATCAGAATTTGTGAAGAAATGTTAAACCTGAAGATCTAGGGGATGAAGATGGCGTGCGAAAAGCTAAAGAGAGGGGGCCGGTGCTGGGTTTATAGATCAGAATTTGTGAAGATTTCAGTGATCGGACGATTGCTCAATGGAGAAGAAGGGTAAATATCTACTCTTTGCCTGTGCAAATTGAGATTTTCCTTTCGGTTCGGTTCTTCTTTTTATTGTGTAGGATAGTTTTAGAAAATAACGCAATGTGATTGGTCCAAACCCCAGAAATTGACGTCAACGCAAGAAAATATACACTAGTACAGTAATTGTAAAATTTAGGTGCATTGTTTTGGTTTCATTTCTATTTGTTTTTATTATTATGATTAAAAATAAGATGTGTGGAGTAGTAAAGCTTAATTTTTTTTTACAGTTTCAAATATCAAAAAATTGTATTAATATTTAAATAATTATTGTAATTTTTTAATATCTTAGTATGTAAAATTTAGTTTTATTTTTTAAATATATATTCAATTTTAATAAAATATTAAATTAATTTAATATTATATTAATAAAATATCTTAAAACATTATATGGCAGTTGATGATGGTTAATACTAGTGGAAATGGGTCGATTAGAGATGGTATTGTCGTAACCTGATTATAGCTAGTGGTTAACACGGTTGATGGTTGGTAGTTGATAGTAATAATTAGTAATTGTAATGGATGATAGCAATAGTTAACGATAGTTGTGAACTATGATGGTGATTGATGATATATAGTAATGGTTAGTAATGATTGCGGCAATGTTAATGGTTATTGTGATTATGATGATCGATGGTAAAAATTGTAAGTAGTTGCTAGTGAAGGTAACAATTGTTGTGGTGATCTGCAGCCATTAGAGTAGTGGCATAGGATGATGGTTGTAGATGGTAATGATAATTGATAATGATGTGTCGCGGATGTTATCGATGAAAGTGTATACAATAGTAGTATTTATGATTTAAACAATTAAAATCAAATTATTTTTAAAGGGCAAACATATATACAATAATTTGCATACACTTCAGTGACCTGATTTTCTTGTAAATCTATTATTAGCACTTTTAAAATAAAATAAAAAAACAAGCATTTTATTGCATAAGGTTGATATGTAAATCAAATCATAAACTTTTCATGTGAACAGAAAAAAGTTAAAAGTACTTTGTTGTCATAACTATTTTAACATTACAACTTCATTGGCAATGAAGTTTTCTCACAATAACTTCACTAATCTCATCAAATCTCCTTGTGTTTATTCAAAAAAAAATATTGTAATTTCTTTCTTACCACACAAAGTAAACATAACATGTTAGTATCATTTTATACACTTGAACGTTGTTTGATCTTCTAGAAGTCTTTGTAGTTGTTCAGTCTAATTCTTAAGATCATTTCATAATATTCTATGAAATTCGTTGCCATTAAAAGAACAAATATTTTTGTGGACTTATCACCATCATCGTTATCATATATGGAGAGATAATGACTATATCTCTGATGTATATTTTTTTCATAAGTTATTATAGTAAGATGAAATACCCATTTGAAGCTAACAATTTTGTTGCAAACAAGTATTCTCAAACTGATATGTGACAGAGATGAACATTTTTTTTAAATTCAATTTTGGACTCATGGTCCTTTATCAAAACCTCATCCGGTGGAACCAAATAGACCCACTAAACATACAAAATCAACCTGAGCAGCCCAAAAGTGACTAGCTCATGTATAAACAACAAGTCCCCTAAAAATAGGGTTTTCTATTCTGAATCTTTTTCCTCCTCTTTGTCTTGTCCATTCCGACCCTCTGAAGATGTTCCTCCTTGTTACCCCCAACCATAGTCTTTTCCTCCTCCTATTTTGGGTGATAAATATGCTCCATGTGTGGTTCTCTCCATTGATATTAAAGATCAGTTTTTAAAGATATATATATTTTCGTCTTTCTTGTCCATTTGTCATTTCTGAGCTGACTTCCTAGCTTTACTTGAAGGTGTGCTACCCGGTTCGGATGTATGAGCTATGGTAGAACTCCTAGGAGAGTATGAACCATGTATACCAGTTTTGAAGTTGTTCTAAGTAACATTTTTCCATCCTCTTTTGTGATAAATTTTTTCAGCTCTGACTATCTTTTTCGACGAATCGAAGTGAACCCATGCTCTCGCGCTTCATCTTTTTGGGCTCCTAGCAGGATACTAATTAGCAAAGTAGATTTGGTTCATTGACTCTCATACTTTGCTAGTGCATGTAACCCTTTTTTACCGACTCTCATAGCTTAGATTAGTTAGTTCACTCACAGTTATTTTGCTCTTACTATCACATCAATCAAATTTGTACATATTATTGTGGAACTCTGTGGCTTCAAATCTGTAACTAAGCTTGTTAGTCGGAGGTGATGATATTGATTTTCCTTATTTTAACTTTGATCGAAGGAATTTGGTGTTTGTCAATATTTAGAATTCTTCTTCCCGTGCTTGGTAATTGATTGCAGAGTTGGAATTGTTGTTTTTCCTCCTTGCCCATAGCTAAAGTGGCACTGTAATCTGCTAATTTATTAGCTTTCCTAAAAATATGCTTGACTATAACATTTATTTGTGACATGAACCCTTGAATGTCTTCTAACATTTCAACGAACTTTCATGGAATTTTTCAATTATGGGTCAACATATTTCTCAAAGAAAGAGAGTTTATATGTGCTTCTGCATAGATTAGATCTCCTTCACTATTTCTAATACAACATTCATATGTACTCTGTCTTGGGTTTCCTCTGCTCGCACCATCAATATTGCACTTTATCCATCCCTCCTCCGGTGGTTTCTTGCTCACTGTATGAAAATAGAGAGTTGATTTGTATATCTGTAACATCTCCACCATGTCCTTCCACTGATGTGGAACGTTCTTAAGCCATGGTAACTAATTCTTATCAACTGGAATATTGTCATATGACATTGATAGCTCATCCTGTTGAAAGTGTATCCCTTTCCATGTCTTATTACATTTCTCTTTTTTCATAATTCCCGTTGGGACAACCTTTATCACTTGCTTTAATTTGTTGGCCGCCTTGTGTTCCTACCATTTTACTATGAGTTGTTGAAGGTGTAATCCTTCAATGTTTATCCTTGCACAAGAAGCAAAATGCTTTCATAGCTTTTGGGTTATCGGAGTCGTTAGAAATAAATGAGTCATAGTCTCAATTCCTTCTCTCGCAACAATAACATTTGGATCTACCATTACACGATCATCATTGTCAAATATACAGATTTTTAATGTATCTCGTTTCTTTTGATTATTAAATTAGTCTTTGTTAGTGTTATCACCGATCCAATACATCACTGCTATAATAACATTTGTTTTATGCAATGTATTATGTTCATATTTAAGGTATTGATACACAACTCTAATATTGTTGAATTCTTTATTAGTGTTTATCATTTCAATATAAATGTACTTGATACATAAACACTATCTAATGTATCATTTAAATGTATCAAGTTATATAATGTATATTCAATCTCGATACATAAATCATAATGTTAATAACTGGAGCACTGTGTATCATATCCAACAATAGGTATATTATACATATCAGTGACAATCTTTTACTACCAGATACATACACCCAAACTTATTTAGCTAGAAGGCTGTGTGTTTGTATACATTACTCAATAAATACACTTGATACACAAACCCTAATGTTCTATAACTAAAACATTGTGTATCAAATTAATTGATATGTAAATGATACATAATATATATCAAATTCATTAGTTTTCAAACTTTATTACATGTATCATATACATATCAACTGACCAATACTATTGTGTATCACAAAAAAAAAATGCTATTTGAAATAATTACATGTATAATATATATTTTAAAAACAAAATACATTATTTTTCAAATAAAATAAGATACATAAATAGTCATGTATCATGCACTAATTTTTTAGGCATGATATGTACATTTGAATTTATACTAAATATATATGATACGTAGCAATTACCACACAGTAATGTATCGATTTCAAACCTAATATCTTATGAATAACAATTACTTATTTAATGTATCTAGTAAATACAACACTTATCAATTTACACAAGATACAAAAATAGTAATGTATTGATAAATCTATCCATCTCGAAAACACAATTCAAAAAACGATTACTCAACATTATAAAAAGGATGAATGATCCATCAAATCTATGTATCTCTTCAACCTTTTTGTCTGTTGTATAAATGTATAACAAATACATTGAAAATTCAATCTCTTATTTCTTCACCTCAACAATGTATTGGATCTCTAAATTTTTCCTTAACTCATCGATCCCTAATTCAGCTGCAATGACTGATTTGATATTCACAAAACCAATATTTTGACCAACAACAATTCCATCACTTTTGTATCGTCCATACCTCATATCACTTTCCCAAATTTTGGAATGTCTTAACAAAATCGTCAGGTTCATGTTGTATCAGTACAATTTTGTCGATAATTTCGATTAAAAAATTGAGAGTTTTTTGAAAGAATGAAAAGAAAAATTTGAATTTTGAATTGTGTTAGCCTATTACAATATGCCTGGGAATGAATCCCATTGTCGATAACATTTTCCTGTGATTTCCTTCCACTATGTATCGAATTTCCAAGTTTTCCTCATCTCATCGATCTCCTACAATGGTAGATTTGAGATTCACAAAAGAAATTGTTTGTCCAACAATTATTCATTATGTATCTTATCAACTTTTCAGTAAATTTGAATGGTTCTTCGATGAACAGGGAGAACGATGAATAGGATGAAGAAATTTGAAATTTGAATTTTGAATTTGTTGATCCTGTTATTTGGATTTTCCATTTTTTCTCTTTTCAACGTAACAACTTGATACATAATGTATCAGTATTAATGTAATTTTCATGATGTCACGGAAGAACGGTGCCAAAAAGACAAAAAAATTGAGTGAAATTTCCAAAAGGGCAATACAAATAAGTTTGAAACAAAAATGGTAACATTTCAATTTTTTGTCTTTTCGACTCCGAACTCTATAAAATAATACTATGACCAAAGAAAATAAGAGTAACACCAAGGAGTCCTATTAGATGCTAAAATATGGCTGTTTTGAAAATTTTCCTTATTATATATTATTGCAAATGTTAAAATTAATGATAAATACGTAACAACCATTTTGTAAATAGTAAAAGGGAAAATTACGCGTATAAGCAAACATATACTAGTTAATTACTTAATATAGCTATAGTTTACCTTAATTACAATTCGCAACTTACTTTTAGCTATAATTATACAACTCAGCTTTTTAGTTTTGTATAATTCGCGCATTTGTATAATTCGGAATTTGTATAATATAATTTGTATAACTTTTGTATAATTCAGAATTTGTATA
>JAJOOS010008201.1:0-18851 GCA_029582725.1 Solanum chiquidenum | reverse complement strand
TTTGAACATGAGTAAGGACGACCTCGGCTTTGCTTTCAGAAGTAGAAGCAAGATTAGTCTTAGCTATATCAGCCTTTATATCTTTTTTTAAAATAGTTAATTTATCAAGTTTTTTATCAAGTGAGCTAATATGCTCACCCAAAACTTTAACATATAGACTCAAATAATTATTTTGAGTAATAAGTTTATTGATTTCAGCAATACTGATAGAAGCAATATGTTCTTCAATGAATTTTTAAAATGTCGAGAAAGTAATACCTGTATTATTTGGCAAAACAAAAGATGAGTGAGGAGGGTAGATGGCTTTTTTAGGATTACCACTACCATATTTATAAGTCCTTTCAATAACATTAATATACAAAGGCAAATAGGTGGTTATAAACAAAGGAACAAAGTACATAATTTGATTATGCAAAGCACAAGTTTCATAAGACTCTTGAGAGATATTATTCATATCTTCTTTACTATAAGAATCAAAGAACCATATTTTAAACCGATACCATTTTTCATCAAAAAAATCCTTTTCAATATGTTTTCTTGCCAGAGAATCTGGGCTAAAATGAAGTTGGTGTGAAGACATTAAGAATCATTAGGATCAAACTCCATTTCATAGACGGTAGGAATATCCTTATCAGAAACATCATCATACACCTGAACTACATTAGTTCGAGGGTCGATCTTTACCTTCTCTACCAAAGAGTTGCCATCAGTTGCAATAGTATGTAAAGAAGCAGCACGATCTCGGGCTGGACTAGGCTCAACAGGGGAAATATGATGACTAGCAGCCAAAAGTCTATGACTAGATAAATAATGGCTATTAAAACTGTGATTCACAGAAGACATCAACTTATTTTTAGAGAAAGACTGCCTATGAGGCGCATAACTATTTTCAGAAAACTGAATACAAATCCTACCATCGAGATTTTGCGATATATGAGAATAATCAGTGTTAGTAACCACAGTTGTTAACTGATTAGGAGATATAACAGAATTTAGAGTCCATGTAGTTGGGAAATTAATTTCTTCCTACTTAATAGGTCTTGTGGTGGTGATCTTGGACCTTGCAAAATTGGTTTCCACCAAAATAGTTTGATTAGATGTATCATAAATTTTACATCTAGGATTAAGAGTGGATAATAATTTGAAATAAATTCTATAAGATAAACTAATCAGTTCAGAACCAGGCGCATAATTATAACCATGCGTTTTAACATTTAATGTTAAGGCATCAAGTATATTAACATCAGTCAAAGATAACTGCAAATTTGGTTGAGTATTAAAATATACGGGACCATAAGCCACCGTAGATTTAATTGAACCCATTAGAGACTGTCTAAAATTTAAGTTTCTTGCGTCTCTTAAAGCCGCTAGAAATGTTTCAGGTAACCCTTTCAGGGTTAAAGGCTTAAAAGCAATTTGCACCATACCAATATGCAGGTAATTGTACTAATTTTTATATAAATTAGTATCATGCTCGTTTAGCAAATGAATAGTTTGTTCTGACGAATTTAAAGCTAAAGATTGCTCGGTAGTTTTAATAAATTGTTTAGAAGACAGTTTATCAAACCAACCATAATCATAAATATTTTTAATCGGGACTTTAGAAATAGTCCATTTGTTTAACAAATCAAGGTTTTGAGGTACATCGACCTCTTCAACTTTTAGTACATATTTCTCCCGAATCCATGAGACAAAGATCATATCTATGCCGAATAGTTCACCCCTATCTCATATATACCATGAAAGTTCTAGGATCTGATGTCAGAGTTACCACTATCAGACACATGGGTTTAATAAGAAGTATGTATTAGAATCTTTGACAGACCCTTTGCTCAGGTAAAATAACACCATGCAGTCCGAGAAGGTATATAATTTTTTTTGTGTATTTCAAAATCAAAAGGGGCTCATACGTTATCGAAATCGTGCAAACTCAGTGGCGTTAAAAATATATTCCCAAGGGATTTACAACCATATCAAGAACTACTCCTAACTCATCCTGAGCTAGGAGTTATAGTCATTTCAAAATGACCAAAACTCACTTTTCTAACTTAGACAAATTTTCCAGATATTTCTTATTCTTTCCAAAAATAAGTATTTTCAGATTTTTAAACTCTTTCTAGTCATTTCTAGGTGCGAGATGTTACATCTTATCCAGAGAATATCTTCAATAAAATATTTTTCGAAGCCTTTTTTGATGATAGAACTCTCATTACTATTCTAAAGGTACTTATATTACCTATAGATTTGAAAGGTCTTATTATTGAAAAATTGATAGATGATATTATAAAAGAAGATTTTGAAGATCTTCTTATACATGATTAAAGATTGTTATGTTTGCAGGATGGATCCACTATGGATTCATACTAGAGGCAGATGAAGGGGAAGATCAGCCCAGGAAGATCATCCCAAGGACTGTCATATGGATCCATGAGACAAAGATCATATCTATGTCGAATAGTTCAACTCTATCTCATATATACCATGAAAGTTCTAGGCTCTGATACCAGATTTACAGGATTGAAGACCTGGCGGTAATCCAGCAGTCAGAGATCTAGCAAGTCATGCTTGAAATCTTTATCAAACATAAATTTGATGGATTGAGCATCAGTTTTTATAAAAAACTTTTGATTGTATAAATCATGCTGAAACTTTAATACACATTTAACAACAGTTAACATTTCATGGGCCACAGTAGCATATTTTTTCTGGGCCTCATTCCATTTTCCAGAATGAAATCTGATTAGATATTCATTCTTATCATTGGGATTAATTTGTTTTAAAATCCCACTATAACCAACATTAGAGGCATCCGTCTCAACAATATTTTGCCAAGCAGGGTTGGCAAGGGCTAAGCAAGGTATAGATTGAACTCACAATTTAATATCCTTTACCAGGGTGGTATAACTATCAGTCCAGGGAGATTTAGAATTCTTCTTTAGCCTGTCATATAAAAGGGGCTAAATCTCGATAAAGATTCTTATAGAAAGGGGATATGTAATTTAAACTTCCCAGAAATCTTTTCAATTGAGTCCTATCAGTAATAATATCAGGAAATTTGGATGCAAAGTCAATAGCTCCTTTTGATTTTGAAATTTATTATAAAAAGGGAGTTGATAATTCTTTACCGAATTTCTTATCTAGAGAATACCTTCAATAAAATGTTTTTCGAAACCTTTTTTGATGATAGAACTCTCATTACTATTCTAAAGGTACTTATATTACCTAGATATCTGAAAGGTCTTATTATTAAAAAATTGATTGATGATATTATAAAAGAAGATTTTGAAGATCTTCTTATACATGATTAGTCAGAAGAATATCTGACAGATTATTCATCTGAATGATTAAAGATTGTTATGTTTGCAGGATGGATCCACCATGGATTCATACTAAAGGTAGAGGAAGGGGAAGATCATCCCAAGGACCGTCATACGGATCCACAGCCAACTCACAATCTTATCAAGGATCGTCATACAAATCCTCATCAAATTCCCCGGTCATACAAATGGGAAGAAGGACTTTGATAAATAAGAAGATTTCTTCCCAGGAAGAATCTTCATCTAGTTCAAGACAATCGGTTAATTTGGAAGATATTCCAGAAGACAGTCCGTTATACGGTCACATGCGGGAATACTTGGCTGCTCAAAAGCAAAAAGATACTTTTGCTTCCATCACCAAAGAGGATACTAATGATATCAAATCCTACGAAAAATTACAGAAAAAAAAAAGATATTTCTTTTAGAAAATTCTAATGTTCAAAGAAAATATGAACTTTGGAAGATATTCCAAAGGTACCTAATCAATGGATTATATTACCCGGGTGAGTAATACAAAACTCGGTCATATTATGAAGAAATCTTGATAAGCTCAAGAAGTGCATAATTTCAGCCACTTCTCTGGTATAGGTTATAGCTGATGCTTATCGTGACCAACGACACTAACTAAGGTTCGAGTGTCTACCATCATCGATATTATAGTAACCCAACCAAGTGTTGGGGTCAAGGGAGCGGTCTTGAGAATTAATAGAAAAATAAAATCTAGTTCTAACTAGTCGTAGCTAAAGATATTAACTATTAAAAACATTGTAAATCGAAAGGGGACACAAAAGTGTCAAATATCAATTTGGGGGTTTTGTCACAAGTAGGTAAAAACAACAAAAATAACTAGAAAATCAAGTATGGGGAAGAGTTATTGAGGTGTGACCGCAATACAAGTTGAGATAAATGGTTGGGTACATGCTTTCGATAGGAAATTTGCAAGATAATTGTGACTAGGCTAAGCTTTAGATGGAAATAAGTTCTCTCCCAGGCAACTTACCCCGTTTCAAATGCGTTCCTCTCGGATACCCATTTTCCGCATGAAGACCAGCCTACGCCTTACCCCACTCACTCTCTTGAGCTGAGTGTTAGGATATGGGACTAGGGCTCACCCTCTCGGGCTGAACCTCATGTCGACCCACTCCTTAGGCCATCAGTCTAGTAGTCTTGGTTTCGCGACCTCCCTCTCGGGAAAGCCGAAAACACATGGGTGGATTTGTATTTGCAACTACAAATCCATTAAATTAAACCACAACGACTAGGTGAAATCACCATTAAAATACATCTAACCTATCAGCAAGCAAGACCCAACAATAATATCAACACATATTTGCTAAGTCACACCCCAAGAATGGGGGTTTTTAGCCAGACATCAAGAAACAACAAAATACACCTAAAATGATAGTGAAATCAAATGGGTATAAAAAATTAAACCTTGATTTAAGCAAAGAAAGAAGAATGGAGAAGATCCACTTCCAACTTAGGGAAGATGAACTCATTTCTTCAACTCTCCCAAAAACCCTCTGCAAACTTGAGAGTAAAAAAGTACTAAAATTTTTATTGTCTAACGATAATACTAAAACTGATACTAATCTATAACTCTCAACGAGTATTTATAGTTTTCAAAAATCTGTGTTGCAGCGGATCATTTGGCGACATTAGTCGGAATCACCGATCAACTCGGCGATTCGCCGTTTGGTATAGTTCATCGCGATCTTGCACCATCCTTCGGCATCGTCGTGCTCTGGATCATTGGGCGACATAGTACTACTTCACGGAACTCCTCGGCGATGCGCCGACTGCTCCATTTTTCCGCCGACTTGATTCTTTCCTTCAGGCTCAGCACACTAGAACAAAAGGCGAAGTGAAACCCTTCAGCGATTCGCTAAGTGGACTCAGTGATCGTCAGGCCTTCATTTTCTCATTCTTTTCAGCCTGTCTGTTCCTTTTTGCGAAGTAGTGTCCATGCTTTCCTTCAATTTTCAAATACCTGAAACTTAAGGGTTTCATCAGATCTTTAGATAAAATAAGCATTTGAGGACACAATTTCTATTAAAATATAGCCTTAAATGAGTCCAATTTATGGACTCATCAACACCCCCAACTTAAACTTTTGCTTGTCCTCAAGCAAACTCAAGTTCAGCTTCTCAAAAAGGGTGTGTCAAATAGTGCTATACAAGACTCAATCATGAATGTACACAACAAGACTTCAAACTACTTGTGTGAAGATACAATTGTGTACTCAAAGATTCAAGTTGTGACACACCATTACCAAAGATTATCATGCTCACAATACTTTCTACTAATGTAAGTTCAAGCTCAACGAAAGTATCTAGATGCTCTCACACAAAGAATGATTCCATATTCACACATAGAGGCTACTCAATTTAAGATCAGGAATCAGATGCAATACTCACACTCAAAAAGAGGAACACAATGCATGTTTTCACCCATAGGTTTGCCCCTATTTTCCAATCGACTTTTGGTTCGGCATACTCAAGATCAAAAAGGTATTTTCAAGGCTTGTAATGGGGTTGAGTGCAAAGGTATGGTCATTTAGGCTCAGTGACTTCATCATCCTCGTGAGATGTGGTGTTCTCAAAACGTCCTTTTTCCTTCCCTTATCACTTTTTCTTCGAGTGCTTCTAAGTCATCCTTTCATTCACTTTCCATGTATTGCTTGGAAACCCAATTCCTTTTGCACTTTTATTCCACAAATTTTTATTTTTCATTCTTTACTTTTCATTTTCTTTTCTTTCTCTTTGTTTTTTAATATGGAGGGTTTCCATTTTTCCGCAACACCATGGGTTAAGGGAGACTTTTCTTGCACTCTTTGACTTCTCCTTTTCCTTTTTACCACACCCCCAACTTAGGCTTTTGGCCTAAGTTGGCTCTTCACTAAACCACAAATCAAGAGGATTATAGGTACTGGGTCAAGTAAGATGTAGGGTTCATCAAGGTTCTTCCAAAGAAAGTTAAGGCTCAAAGGGTGTTCAAGAGAGTTTCACACGCTCACGGGTAGGCCACAAAAGAGGTATATGTCAAATTGGCTCACACTCTTCAAAAGTTGCCTAAGATCATCTCAAGAGCACACCTTACTAAATCAACCAGACTAACGGGGAAAATTCTAGGTTTATTCATGCAAGGTTAAAAGTAAGATCATCACACAAGGCATCGACACTTAAGTCAAACAAAACTACACACTTTCGCTAGTGTCCAACGGTCATTACAAGAGAATCAATTTGAGAAATGGCTAATCACAACAAGATGCAAAGTGTTCACATATTATTGATGCAACTTTATTTGGTCTCGTCGTAGCCGCACATTCATGTTCGTTCGATTGAGAGCACTATTGAAGTCATCAGTATTGATCAGAACTGAGACTTAAATTTTGCAAAAGAACAACCACTTTCAACACAAACGGTGGCGAAAATTTTCAAAAAATAATTTTTTTTCGGAAGGGTCAATTTACATTTGCATCCATTAAAACCAAAAAGAGGAGCCATAAGCTCAAATATCCATAGAAAGCAGTGTAACAACAATTTTAAAACAGAACAGCCCAAATATACAAAACACGAATCACAAATAGCACACAAAAGGTGAGCTTCACCCCACCACAATTAAAAGAAATTTGTCCTCAAATGCAATTAACACATAATCCGAAAAGAAAAATAAAGAAAAATAGAGAGGGAGGTAAAGAAGGGATCCTAGCTAAGTAGTCACTCCATCTGTCTGGGCATCAGTGCCCGGAGTGACTTCTAGAGGGATCAGCTCCACTAGGTCCAGCAGCAGGAGTCTTTGCCAAGGAGGCTTGCATCGCAACGTCTATTATGATTTCTTCGGTCTCGGCTATGTCGTCGGCTGCAGCTCTCTCAACCATCTCTTCGACAACCTCTTCCTCTGAGTCAAGATCGGTTGTCTGTTTTGTTCTGTCTCCATGTCCAATGGTGGTCTGAGGCATCTCAGGCATGTCCAGAATATCCATTGTTCCAAAGATCACGGACACATCGGAGGATTTGAGGTAGTCCACATCTCTCCTCAGCCCTGCAATAGTGACCTTTAAGTCGATCACCTCTTCTGTGGATCCTTGGTCACGCTCACACCTAGCTATCCTGGCCGCCAGAGCATCAATAGTTGTGCTCAATGGTGTCACAACATCATCGAGTGCAGCCTGTATCATTCCTGGAATGGAGTTTTCTATGTTGGCAGCCCAAAAATCAGCATACTGGGTAAGCTATCCCATCCGGATCAAAGATGCCTGATTGATTTGTTCGTAGGATGCAACCACAACGGTGGGTCTGTGTGATACCACAGAAATAGAGGGATCTGGAGTCTGTGAATGAGAAGAAGTAGCGGGTATACCTGAGGATCTAGGTGCCGAAGTGGGCGAGGATTCCTCCGCAGGTGTGGATCCAGTTGCCACAGCTTCATTCTGTTTCTTTCCTACTTGATCCTTAAGATATTCAGCTTTGATCTTTCGGATATTAGTGGCGGCGGTGGCAGCCAATTCCACATCCTTCTTTGCATCTCTAGGCACCTGAGCTCTTTTGCACAATTCCGTGATCAATATTGGGAAATGAAGATATGTCTGGATCTGTTTTGCACGCATATGGATCTCTAAAGCAATGATTTCCCCCAGATTTATCCGCCTTTTCTCTATGATGCAACCCAGGCAAGTTGCCTTTGCAAGGCAAAGAACTGACTCATTCTGGGATGGCATGATTGTGCTGATGATGAACCCGAACCAGTATCTTGCAGCTATGTTCAAATCTTTTTTTTCAATAGAAACTCCTTCTGCCAGCCATTTTGGAGCTTCATCGTCTCATATCAGCGGGGCTAACCACCTTTTCATCTTTTCCAACTTCTTTGTTCTGATTAAGTGCTGACAGTGATCATTAATCTTATCGAACATACCTAAAGCTTTGTTGGTAGTTTCACTGTCACAAGCCACCTTATTTCCTCTGACAACCACATAGTCAACTGCTTTAAAGGACGACACCAACCTCTTCCGTTGAGGTACCGATTCACTGTATGCATTGTACAACTCTCTAACCCAGATTAGCATGTAAGAGTCACGGGGTTTGGTGAATATTTGAAATTTGTGATAGCTCAGACAATCTATTATCTAGGGATAATTATCGATCACCCCATCTATGGAGTGTCGTTTTTCCTCAATGATCGTCCTCAGCGTCTCAGACTTGAGTCTGTTTGTTGATTTAGGTGGGGGGCGTTGTACTGGAGGTGCCAGTACTATTACCTTCTCTGAAACTGGAGGAGTCTGAGTGGTGGATCGAGGATTTCTGATCTGAGATAAGTTGTTCATTTGTTTAGATCATAACTCATCCCTCTGTGCCTCCATTAGTTCATCATCATCAGAACACATGCTCTCACTATAATATGTTGTTGGGTCATTGGTGTAGAAACTAGTACTGTCGAAACTTGCATCTGTTAGCTCAAAAGTTTTTTCCTTGCCTTTGCCTTTTCAACCAGTTGTGGAAATTTTGGCTGCCGTGTTCATGGATGCAGTTGCATCCTCATTGATCGTGATGCCTTTTCCTCTGCGTTGGGGTTGTGTGTTGTTACCAACTTTGTTGGGTTTAGTCATACCTGTAAAAGATTTGGGGGGAGTTAAGGAAGAGAAAAAAATAAAATCACAAATAATATATTGCAGAAAGGCTTGCCAAGTGAGTCGGCGAGTCGTCGAACCTCTATCGCCGATCAAGGGTTTATCGCCAAAGGTTACAATGCATAAGTGTCTCAGGAGTAGCATGCAGAGGGTGAGCAAGAGTACTTTCATTTAACTAGGCCTGATACCAAGGGCGAGATGGAGACATTGGGCGATCCGCTGAACGATTCGGTGGGCTCGACCCAGCTCGTCGAATGGTCCAACGTGCCCCATTTCGACCCATCTTCCTGAATTCAATCCCACAAACCCTGAAAGCAAAATCAAAGCATGCAATAACGAAATTCTAACTAGACCCATACTACCCATCACTCCGGAATACTTAGATTTCTTTCGAACTTGCCGCATTTGGCCATTTGACGATATTTGCTCTTAAGAGCGGTTTCACCCTCTCTATCATCAAGAATTTTTTTGACATTTAGCGCAGACATGGGCTACTAAGACTTCATCCAGACAATCAAAACAACATGCAAGCACCACCCAACGAGACTTCATTCAGTTATCATCACAACAAATACATGCATCTGACGATCAAAACACTATGGGCATGCCATTCAAATTGAAATAGACATTCTAATCTTAGCAGAGAGGCCCAACACACATCAATCAGATATGATCATTTCACAAGAGTTTAAACTATTCGAAAGTAAAATCGGTGTTTTGGCTAACTAACTTTTTTTGCCGATTAAAATATGACTAAAAAGCTAGGCAGCAAAGAAATCCAATTCAGAGCACAGATCACTCAACTAAATTACTAATAAGATATAAGAATAATGAAAATACTACCTTGGTGTGAAGCTAGGATATTTGTGAGCAAGGGAAAGTGAGAGATTTTAAATTTTTAGACCTTTGGCCATTATAAACCGTTAAGTTCTCTCTAGTTCGGCGACGTTAGTTGTGCTCGCCGATACACTCGGCGAGGCGCCGAGTGGTCCCTTGTCCTGCCGAATGTTACAGACTTTTGAATTTCTTGGAGGCAAGATGGCGGTTTAAGTTGAGATCGTCGACCTGATCGGCAACACGCCGACCTGTTCAGCGGTCCACCGACTGGCCATTTTCTAGCCAATCTACATTTTTCGTCACTTTTCCTGATTCAAACCTGCACCACTAACATACCATTATTTATAAAAGTAGATATAAGCATTTAAAACCTTGGGTTTCCTCCCAAGAAGCTCCTTATTTAACGTCGTGGCTCGACGCGAGCCCTTACTTACTCCCCAATTGTTGGGTTGGCCCCAGTGTCACTAGGTAACCCCAATAGTTCATTTGAGTGAAGAGGAGGCACCACATAATTCAGGAGTGTGCTGATCAGTTGGATCGATCTAGAATGAGAGCCAACCATTTGATTCAGCACTGCAACACTCTCCTTCATCTCTTCCAACAGTTGATCCTGTTTAGTGACTTTTTGAAGAATTATTTGGAGTGTGTCCTCGACACGATTGTTCTCCCTGTCTCTCGACTGCCTCTTCTCGTGAGGAGGTACGTACCTCTCAGGACTCTTGCACTGGTTTTCCACCTCTGTTATTCTGGTGGTCAACTAATTCAGCTGAGTTACCAGTGCGGTTAACTCGAAGTCTCTCTTGACTTCTTGGCTCAACTCAGCCGAGTTGCCCACATTCCCAACGTCCATCTTTGGGGAACCTACCTACACCAACAAATTTAAAGAAGATAAAACTAAAAATAAGGTTAGTAAACTACAACTAAGAAGAACAAAAATTCTACTAATCTAAAAATTCTCAAAAAACACCACTCCCCGACAGCGGCGCAATTTTGATGCATATCGTGACCAACGACACTAACTGCGGTTCGAGTGTCTACGATCATCACAGATATGCCTCAACAATACTCAAATGAATTTCACGTATTGGGATTATATCCAAGCATTTGATAAAGTGCTTTATTATAATAATGACAAACATAAACACACTTGGTTTATAAAATTGTGCGCAAAGATATTTGCAGAGCCAATTCCAAATTGCTTTATAAATTGGTGGTCATACCATGGTCCTACCGTTCAGATCCTACCTGAAGAGTTCCTTAAGTTATACAAGGAATGACAAAAGGTATCGCCGGACTTAAGCAAATTGTATCATGCAGATCATATATGTTGGTTAGAAAAAATAGATCGAATCTATTTCTTTATTGACTTTTCTATACCGTTGATTCACAAATGGACTCCTGAGATAGGTTTCACGGAGGAAAATATTCCTTTCTTATACATGACCTATTACAATAACTTTTGGGACAAACTAATGAAACAAGTACTTAAAATGGATTAGGTATCCTATTCCAAACAAAAGAGATTTATTATCGAGACTATATGATGCCAATATATTTTCAAAGTTTGATTTAAAATCAGGATATTAGCTAATTCAATTATTTACAGAGCATGCTTATAGAACAACTTTTAATGTTCCATTTGGACAATATGAATGGAATGTCGTTCCTTTTGGTTTGAAAAATGCCCCATCTGAATTTCAGAAAATCATGAATGATATTTTTAATCCATATATGGATTTTGTTATCATTTATATTAATGATATTTTAGTATTTTCTAAGACATTTGAAATGCATATTAGGCTTCTAGATATTTTTAAGAAAATTGTGATACAAAATGGTTTGGTTATCTCAAAACCAAAAATGAGTTTATTCCAAACAGATGTTCGATTTCTAGGACATCAGATTTGTCAAGGGAAATTTACCATATTCAATGATTCTAATACATACTTATTATTGAGCCCATGTGTCTGATAGTTCTAACCGGGTATAAGGCGCCCTTTTTCAACTCCTTACCAGGTTGTGAACCACGGTTGACCAGACGGAGCCACTAAGGGAAAGCCAATAAGAGTAGTACTAGATCCGATTGTACCTAGATCTCATAAGCAAGTCGAGAAACCATAATAAAATTCCTTTATATTTTAATAAAGCTTAGATCGTTCATGGTCTATATAGGAGAGAAGTTAGTTATTCAACATAGATATGAGATCTTTAGCCGGACATAGTCCTGGCTAGGAGAGACACAGCTAAAAGAAGACTAAAAATAAAAATACCTTATAAAGATGGTCGTCACCAAAGTCCAAGATGTGAAGAACTGACCAGATTTTTATTTATAATTGAAATCGGAACAGTGCTTACAAAGAGACGGCTTTACAATGATTTACAATTGTTTAAAGGTTTATAACTAATAACCAGTCTAGGGACGCCTCGTTCCTTTTCAGCAACATTATTAACATAAAAAACTGTGCAAGACCAAGGGGATTTAGAAGATTTAATCAAACCCTTTTGTAAAAGTTTATCAATTTCATTCTTGCAAAATTCTACTAACTCAGCGTTCATTTGGCAGGGCCGAGACTTAGTAGGGATATCATCCTCAGAGAATCCTTCTTCATATGGAAGAGTTACAATATGCTTTTTCATATTCCAAAAAGCACTGGGGTGATCTGCACAAATATCAACGGCAATCTGTTCGGAAAGTAATTTAATTTTTTCCTGTACTTTAGCAGATTTCAGAGAATCAAAAATATTCATGCTGAATAATTCTAATTGTAAAGAATCCATATGATTCTTCTTCATATTGATCAAAGCATTAATATCTCTGGTTACCGGATCTTTAACAAAAGAATAAGTTATTTCATTATCTTTATGAGTGACAGAAAATCCTTTTGAGTCCATACCTGTAAAAGGATAAATAGCATTTATAAATGGGATTCCAAGTATGATCGGAGGATATAACTGATTTTTTACTAGAAAGAAAAAATGAGGAATGCAGACTTTATTCTGGTAAATTTTTGCATTAGGCAATTTATACTTTATATCTAAAGCATGTCCTGATGCAGACTTTACCAAATCCGTAGTTTTAAAAAAATATTTTGTAGGCACTAAGCCTTCCTGAATACAGCTAACATCTGCACCACTATCAATCATGAAAATGTTAGTAATTGAAAAATCGTTATTAATTAAATTAGTACATTTAACATACCATTTCTAAGCAGTAATAATTTGCATCATTCCCAAAAACATATCATGTTTAGGGTCAAGATTAATAGTTTCCTTTTCAATATGATTTTCAGAAATACCTTTATTTTTTGAAAACCTATTTTCGGAATTATGCATCTCAATCTGAGTAATTCTATGATCACAAATCAATTGATTTTGCTTTAGAGATTAAATCTCTCTTTTTAAATTTTCAACTTCAATTTTTAAATCATGGATAGAAGAATCATATTCAGGAAAAGTATTTCTTTTTATAAGACGATCATCAACCTCTTTTAAAGAGTAAGTGCAGAATATTCAAAATTATTTAAATCATTCTGCTTGTTTTCAAAAGGTTTAGAAGAACTAGAACTAGCTTCGTTAGAAGTAGTCAAATTAATGATTTTTTTGTCGAAGCTTGCTATCAGTAACTTCTTTTAAAAGCTCAATCACATTATCAGAAGTGATTGTGTTCATGTTAAAATCTTGAAATTCTGATTGAAGTTTATAAATTTCATCATCTTCATAGTTGAAAGTATTACCTTGACAAGTAGTGCAAGGGCTATCACAATTTTATCATTATCAGATAAATCAAGCAGTTCAATATCAAAACCTGAATCAGATTCGTAGTCGTTGTCAGAACCCGAAGTGTATAACAAACCATAAATCTTCACATAGGTTTCTCCATCGAGTTCCAAAGTTTTCAACTTATTCAACCTACAGTTAGGTGAAATATGACTAAGTTGTCCACACTTGTAACATTTTACCTTAGAAAGGTCTCTTCCCGAACTATCTTCGGCAAATCTATTAGATTTACAGGAGCTTTTTCTAGCTTCGCATTCCTCCTTGGACCTACGTCTAGATCTCCTTTTCTTGTGGGATACTTCAGTTCTAGAGGATTTGTAATACCTGCTCGTATTGCTGCTTTTAGCAGAAGGATCGGGTAAACCGAACTGCGCGCAAAAGTCTCCCAATTGAGATTTTTCCTTAAGCTTATCCATCTTAAGCTGTCTAGACATCTGCCGTTCGTTGCACAAGTTCAAACCTTTTTGTGTGTACGTTCCATTAAGCTTTCCATAGGTATAGTCCTTATAAGGGATTTCTCCATGACTACCTCTTATAGGATTACGAACTCTTTCGGCAAATAACGGTGGAAGGCCATCTATAAAGTTAGCTTTCCAATGCTCAAATTTATTTTCGGGTAATTCCATAATCCTACTAAGGCAAGTGTCGTTGTACCATCAGAACTGTCCTAAAGTCTGACATCTTAGACAGTTAAGGATAGTACGGACAGTCTCATACTGATTAGTAAATCTATCATTAAAATATTCTAAAATGGTGAGGGCAAGGGTATAAATACCATCTTCCCTATTCCTGACTAGAGCCATGCCCATATTATCAACACCATCATCCGTACCCACCACATTTATAACAGAGGCTTTCTCTTCAATATTCAGATAGTTATCCCACCTGTCTCGAAGCAGGCCAGTAAAACCTGCCACTATCATTTTTCATGTAGTCCTATATGTGTTTTTAATACTCTTATAGATAGTTGCATACATAAGCATCCTATGAACATGAATAGTTAACTGTCTATCAGTAAGACCATCAAGATTCCATTCATAAATCTTGGAACCACTATAAGACGTATTAGTCTGATTCAAGTCTTGCTCTTCAATTAAAATATCTTGAGTAGTAGGACGGGAATAATAAAAAGCATTCATGCTAGGTTTGGTAGCATAACCACTATTTTTGCTGGGATAACCCCTGAGTTTATTAAAATCCGAAGAAACTTGATTTTTATAATCACTTGTAGTTTCTATTTAATCAGCAAAATCTTGTGGTAAATCAATAGACTTAAATTTTAATCTAGAAAGCTTTTTTATCAATAAGCTCTTTAAAATCTAAATCAGAAAACTTTATATCAAGAAGTTCTTCCAAATCATTTAAAGATCCAAATTTAAAATTTTGAATTTCAGGAGGTCTTTCAACATGAGTAAGAACGACCTCGGCTTTGCCTTCAGAAGTAGAAGCAAGATTAGTCTTAGCTATATCAGTCTTTATATCTTTTATTAAAATAGTTAATTTATCAAGTTTTTTATCAAGGGAGCTAATATGCTGGCCCAAAACTTTAACATATAGACTCAAATAATTATTTTGAGTAATAAGTTTATTGATTTCAGCAATACTGATAAAAGCAATATCTTCTTCAATGAATTTTTAAAATGTCGAGAAAGTAATACATGTATTATTTGGCAAAACAAAAGATGATTGAGGAGGGTAGATGGCTTTTGTAAGATTACCACTACCATTTTTATAAGTCCTTTCAATAACATTAATATACAAAGGCAAATAGGTGGTTATAAACCAAGGAACAAAGTACACAATTTGATTATGCAAAGCACAAGTTTCGTAAGACTCTTGAGAGATATTATTCATATCTTCTTTACTATAAGAATCAAAGAACCAAATTTTAAACCGATACCACTTTTCATCAAAAAATTCCTTTTGAATATGTTTTCTTGTCAGAGAACCTGGGCTAAAATCAAGTTGTTGTGAAAACATTAAGAATCATTGGGATCAAACTCCATTTCAGAGACGGAAGGAATATCCTTATCAGAAAAATCATCATTCACCTGAACTGTATTAGTTCGAGGGCTGATCTTTACCTTATCTACCAAAGAGTTGCCATCGGTTGCAATAGTATGTAAAGAAGCAGCACGATCATGGGCTAGACCATATATAGGCTCAATAGGGGAAATATGATGACTAGCACCCAAAAGTCTATGACTAGATAAATAATGTCTATTATAACTGTGATTCACAGAAGACATTAACATGTTGTTAGAGAAAGACTGCCTATGAGGTGCATAGCTATTTTCAGAAAACTGAATACAAATCTGTAAAAGCCTGAGCCCACTCAACATGAGATACATTGTTGCTCTAGGCCCACTCAAACAGTAGAAACACTGTTCATTAACAATAGATACACTGTTTACGGACCCTGATAGTGGGACCCCTTTTACTGTACATAGATTCCTTCTATTTGTTTTCTTTTGTCTATAAAAGCCTTAGTTTTTCTTAGAAGACAACATTAGAAAAAAATACAACCCTCTCTCTTTCTTAAACATTTGTAAGCCATTGTAAAGCCATCTCTTTGCAAGCACTGTTCCAATTTCAATTATAAATATAAATCTGGTCAGTTATTCCAAAAAAAAATATTGTAGGCACTTAGCCTTCCTGAATACAGCTAACATCTACACCATTATCGATAATGGCAATGTTAGTTGAAAAATTGTTATCAATCAAAATAGTTCATTTAACATACCATTTATGAGCAGTAATAATTTGCATCATTCTCAAAAATATATCTTGTTTAGGGTCAAGATTAGTAGGTTCCTTTTCAACATGATTTTCATAAATACCTTTATTTTTTGAAAACCTATTTTCGGAATTATTCTCAATCTGAGTAATTCTATGATCATAAATCAATTGATTTTGCTCAAGATATTTAATCTCTCTTTTTAAATTTTCAACTTCAATTTTTAAATCATCGAAAGAAGAATCTTTTTTAGGAAAAGTATTTCTTTTTATAAGACGATCATCAACCTTTTTTGAAGATTAAGGTGCAGAATATTCAAAATCATTTAAATCATTCTTCTTGTTTTCAATAGGTTTAGAAAAACAAGAACTAGCTTCATTTGAAGTGTCCAAATTAATGATTTTTTCTCGAAGCTTGCTATCAGTAACTTCTTTTAAAAGTT
Organism: Solanum chiquidenum; assembly: GCA_029582725.1. Taxonomy (NCBI): domain Eukaryota; kingdom Viridiplantae; phylum Streptophyta; class Magnoliopsida; order Solanales; family Solanaceae; genus Solanum; species Solanum chiquidenum. Next base: position 2,115 of record JAJOOS010008201.1, on the reverse strand, counting down.
CAATCACATTATCATAAGTGATTGAGTTCATGTTAAAATATTGAAATTATGAATGAAGTTTATCAATTTCATCATCTACACAGTTGCAAGTATTACCTGGGCAAGTAGTGCAAGGGCTATCACATTTTTTATCATTTTCAGATAAATCAAGTAATTCATTATCAGAACATGAGATCGAATTCATAATCGTCGTCCGAACCCGAGGTGTATAACAAGCCATAAATCTTCTCATAGGCTTCTCCATCGAGTTCCAAAGTTTTCAACTTATTCAACTTGAAGTTAGGTGCAATATGACCAAGTTGTCCACACTTGTAACATTTCACCTTAGGAAGGTCTCTTCCCGATCTATCTTTGGTAAATCTACGAGATTTACAAGATCTTTTTCTAGCTTCACGTTCCTCCTTGGACATACATCTAGATCTCCTTTTCTTATGGGATCCTTCGGTTCTTGAGGACTTGTAATACCTGCTCTTATTGATGCTTTTAGAAGAAGGATCAGGTGAACCGAACTGAGCGTAGTAGTCTCCCAATTGAGATTTTTCCTTAAGCTTATTCATCTTAAGTTGTCTAGCCATCGGCAGTTCGTTGCACAAGTTCAAACCTTCTTGCGTTCACGTTCCAATAAGTTTTCCATAAGTATAGTCCTTATAAGGGATTTCGCCATGACTACCTCTTAAAGCTTTACGAACTCTTTCGGCAAATAAAGGTGGAAGGCCATCTATAAACTTAGCTTTCCAATGCTCAAATTTATTTTCTGGTAATTCCATAACCCTACTAAGGAAAGTCTCTTTGTACCATCGGAATTGTCCTAAAGTCTGACATCTTAGACCGTTAAGGAGAGTACGGACAGTCTAATACTGATTGGTAAATCTATCATTAAAATGCTCTAAAATGGTGAGGACAAGGGTATAAACAACATCTTCCCTGTTCCTGACTAGAGCCATGCCCAGATTATCAACACCATCATCTGTAGCCACCGCATTTATGACAGAGGCTTTCTCTTCCATATTCAGATAGTTATCTCACCAGCCTCGAAGTTGGCCAGCAAAATCTGCCACTATCATTTTACAAATAGTCCTATCTATGTTTTTAACACTCTTATAGATAGTTGCATACATAAGCATCCTATGAACAAGAATAATAAACTGTCTATCAGTAATACCATCAAGATTCCATTAATAAATCTGGGAACAACTATAAGACGTATTAATCTGATTCCAATCTCGCTCTTCAATTAAAACATCTTGAGGAGTAGGAAGGGAATAATATAAAGTATTCATGCTATGTTTGGTAGCATAATCACTATTTTTCCTGGGATAACCCATGAGTTCATTAAACTTCGAATAAACTTGATTTTTATAATCACCTGTAGTTTCTATTTTATCAGCAAAATATTGTGATAAATCAGTAGGCTTATATTTTAAACCAGAAAGCTTTTTATAAATAAGCTCTTTAAAATCTAAATCAGAAAACTTTTTATCAAGAAGTTCTTCCAAATCATTTAAAGATCCAAATTTAAAATCATGAATTTCAGGAGGTCTTTGAACATGAGTAAGGACGACCTCGGCTTTGCTTTCAGAAGTAGAAGCAAGATTAGTCTTAGCTATATCAGCCTTTATATCTTTTTTTAAAATAGTTAATTTATCAAGTTTTTTATCAAGTGAGCTAATATGCTCACCCAAAACTTTAACATATAGACTCAAATAATTATTTTGAGTAATAAGTTTATTGATTTCAGCAATACTGATAGAAGCAATATGTTCTTCAATGAATTTTTAAAATGTCGAGAAAGTAATACCTGTATTATTTGGCAAAACAAAAGATGAGTGAGGAGGGTAGATGGCTTTTTTAGGATTACCACTACCATATTTATAAGTCCTTTCAATAACATTAATATACAAAGGCAAATAGGTGGTTATAAACAAAGGAACAAAGTACATAATTTGATTATGCAAAGCACAAGTTTCATAAGACTCTTGAGAGATATTATTCATATCTTCTTTACTATAAGAATCAAAGAACCATATTTTAAACCGATACCATTTTTCATCAAAAAAATCCTTTTCAATATGTTTTCTTGCCAGAGAATCTGGGCTAAAATGAAGTTGGTGTGAA
>JAJOOS010008200.1:0-19317 GCA_029582725.1 Solanum chiquidenum | reverse complement strand
TGGATCAATTTTTGTATTAAAATATCTCAAATCATGATATGGAATTCCCATATAATTTCATATCATGGTTTTTGGAGAATATGGAATCAGCGTAAAATCGCATGTCCAAACGTTGATTCCATCTCACGATACCATATCGTGATATGGTATCGCATGACCAAATGCCTACTTACACTTGTAACTTTGAAAATTGTTAGGCATATTACTATTGGAAAAATTCTTTTGGCCACAAAATTTGGCAAGAATGGTAAAATAACATATTTCACACTATGTTATTTTACTTTTTTGAACATTTTTACCCTTTTAACTTTAATATATTTTAATTATAAATGAAAAAATGATCAATTTATTTTAAAATAAAAAGGATATTATAAATTTTTTAAATTTCTGGCCAGGATTTAATTATATGATTCTAACAATTGTCAAAATTAAGCATTCAAGTGTGAAATTGTTCGGATATATACTAGTTAATCATACATTTTGATATAAATTATAAAAACATTTAGGATAGTTAAAAGTTCAAATAGAAGATAGTTGGAATATACACTATTAACATGGGAATATATATTATTGACCATTTATTTATTATTGGACAATTCTTTATACCATTTGAATAAAAGTTTTAAGAGTTCATATATTTGTTTATGTGCTCATTTATTTATATAGTAGATGATTTGGTTTAAATATAATTTATCTTGATTATGGGGACGATGTTGTTCAACTTCTTGCGCTAGTATATTTTGTATGTATTGAACGAGATCGAGTAGAGATATATGTTTTAGATTGATTGACAAAAATATTTTCTTTAAATTGTTAAATGTATTGATATTAATTATCGTTTTAATTTATTAATAGGTGAGATTCTAAGATGAATTAATATATCCATATTTAACTAAATAAAGGAGTGCAACTACGATTTTCTAGTGGAATAATTTTTTTGTGGTCTCTAATATATCCATATTTAACTAAAATTCAAAATCCTATTTCCAAGGGGAAAAAAAAGAAGACATGTTTTCGGTTCTAAATTTGAACCTGAAAAGATTCATATAAGTAGAAGTTCTCCTAACCTAGAAAATTAATAAGTATTCTATATTTATCCAAGTATTGACAGAGTTTGACTGTGAATTTGAGATCACTATAGAAGACCGTAGTACTGGAGTCAGACTTACTTTAAGATATTTGCTCACACTTCAAGAGGTATAATTTTTTAATTTAATTTTAGCAAGTTTATGTGTTCTAATATAATCGTATGTACTCTAGCATAAACATATATGCTGTCTATTCTTCATGTAAACCATAAGTTTCTGAAATGTTTTCGTTGTGCATATGTTTTCCAACAAAAACAACTTTTGAATAAGTTTTTCCATGTTACGTAATGAGAATTTAACAATTCATATGGAGTACAGTTTTATCGTAAGTTCTTCATGGCGTATAATTTGTTGCCGAATAAGATTCAATTCATCATAAGTGTGGAGATAAAGAAAAATAATAGTGTGAAATTTGAAAGGAGTTGAGAGGATACATACAATGAAACCAAAGCTGAGGCCAACAAATGACAGTATTAGAAATGGTGATAGCAGCAAGTTCAACTTCACCAATGTGACCAGCAAAACCTTGAGTAATAATGTTCATCGTGTAAGTCCCTATACGGCGGAAGATGGCTGGCCCAACGATGTGCCATAATTTTTTTGTTTCGATCCATACTCTTTTTTGAGATCTTCATCCTCCCTTCTTTCAATTTTATTCTCCGGTAACCAGTTCGCGGAGGTAATTTCCTTCGCCAACAACAATGGTTACTACTGGAATTGGCTGATAACATTGTTAATTGTACAGTTAGTTAATTAACCTGTAGCTAATTGTCCACGTGTAAATTAGTTAGTTAGAAGTGTCAGAATTAGTTAGCACAACTAAGTAGTTAGTTTGTTAGATTGTTAAAGTGTATATAAATAGCAGTTCATCATTGTATTCTTTTACAGTCGAGATTCGATTCAATTGCATAGAATAGGTTTCCGCCATTGTAGATCCTTTGTGGAAGCAGAGGAAAGATGACTATTGGAGAATCAGTATCGATTGGAACTGCATCTGCAACACAGGGTGTTGAAACTTTGGAAGAAATTGAGAAGAAGAGGAATCATCCTCTTTACCTACATCTGTCTGATACTCCAGGATGTGTTCTAACCACAGTGCAGCTCACAGGCATGGAGAACTACTCATTATGGAGTCGATCTATGCTAATTAATCTTCGAGCAAACAGTAAATTTGGTTTTGTGTTGGGAACATGTAAGAGGAGTGACTATAGACTGGAATTGGAAGAACAATGGGAGAAGTGTAACTGCTTTGTGTTAGCTTGGATCATGAACACCGTGTCTAAGGAATTACTCAGTGGGATCGTGTATGCTGATGATACAGCTACAATATAGAGTGATCTCAAGGAGAGATTTGACAAGGTTGATGGATCCAGAATTTACCAGTTGCACAGAAAGATATGCACAATACATTAAAGTAACTTGACCGTCTCTGCTTATTTTACGAAACTGAGGTTATTATGAGATGAATTTGATGCTTTTGTTCCTCCACCATCATGTACCTGTGATAAATTGAGGATTTATGTGGATCAACAAGCCTACTTGAGGCTATTTGCATTTCTGATGGGATTGAATGAGGTCTTTGGTCAAGCTCGTAGCCAAATCCTAATGATGAGTCATTTACCAAATGTTAGTAAGGCCTATGCTATGATCGTCGTAGATGAAGGTCAGAGGATGACCGCAGGTACTCAATCAAGGAGGGAGCCACAAGAACCTACTGTTCTTTATGCAGGAAGAGAAAATTTTCAGAGGAACAATGATGCAGGGAGAGGAAATATTCAAAGGAACAATATGAGATCTCCACAATTGAAGAAGAAAATTTGGGATAAAATCTGTGATTATTGTAACCTGTAGGGTCATGTTAAGCTGGACTGCTACAAGTTGAATGGCTATCCACCTGACTAGAAGTTTAAAAAGAAACAACCTGAAAATTTTGCTTCAGGATATAATCAAAATTTCACAGGACAGATGCAGGGAATGAAGGCAAATTAGGTGAGAGTCGATCAAGGAATGATGCAAAATGATTTTGCTCCAATCTGCAGAAAAGAAGAGGGTCAAGGAGTGAGATCACAGGAGGTTTCAACACTGGCAGCTCAACCTACATTCACTCAAGGACAATATTAGAAAATTTTGCATATGCTGGACAAGGAAGAAGCAGGAACTTCAGGAGTTAATATGGCAGCAAATATGGCAGGTATAACTGGACCTATTGCTACATCATTATTTGTAAATAGTACTATGAATGAAAGCTGAATAATTGACTCAGGAGCAACTTGTCATATGACTCATAACCTGAATAGATTATACTCTGCTTGCAATTTTCCTGATCATTTGAATAGAAATGTTCACCTGCCAAATGGAGAAACTGTTTCTGTCACACACTCAGGGAGTTGTCATACACCAGGAGGAGATTTACTAGAGAATGTTTTGGTGGTTCCTACATTCAAATTCGACTTGCTCTCAGTGTCACAGTTAACAAAACAACTGAAATGCCCAGTTAATTTCTTTCCTGAGTTTGTTGTTTTTCAGGACCTCTCCAATGGAAAGGTGAAGGGGATTGGTAAGGAGGTGGATGGACTCTACTATAACCCTAGTCAAACATCACATGGAGAAGGGAAGATAAATGAGATGATATTGATGACACACAGTGAGAAAATGAATAACACACAGTTATGGCATAACAGGTTAGGGCATCCTTCAGCCAAGGTGTTACAACAACTATCTTTGACTTCAAATATTGTAGATGATGTCGGTAAGAAATGTCCTATATGTCCACTTGCGAAGCAGACTAGATTGTCTTTTCCTTTGAGGTTTTCTACAACCAATAGTGTATTTGAATTAATTCATTTAGATGTTTGGGGACCATACAAAATACCAACTCATAATGGTTACAGATTTTTCTTGACTATTGTAGATGTAAGTCCAGAATGACATGGGTATATTTGATGAAGCTGAAAAGTGGTGTGTTCCCTATTTTGAAGTCTTTTTATGTTCTTGTTAAAACTCAGTTTAATAAGCACATTCAAAGAGTGAGGTCTGACAATGGGACATAATTCTTTAATAAAGATTGTAATCCTTTCTTTATAGCTAATGGTATTATTCATGAAAGTAGCTGCCCTTACACTCCACAGCAAAATGGAGTAGCAGAAAGAAATCACAGACATGTGCTTGAAGTATCTAGAGCACTCAGATTCAATGATCATATACCTCTCAGATTTTAGGGTGAATGTATTCTCACAACTGTGTATTTGATCAATAGACTGCCCACAACAATATTGGAAGGGAAGACACCTTATGAGGTGTTTCACAATGTCAAAGCAAACCTTGATCATTTAAGAACCTTAGGATGCTTAAGCTATGTTACCAGATTGCCTAAAGGAGATAAATTCTCACCAAGAGCTGATGCTGGTGTATTTTTGGGTTATTCTAATACTCAAAAGGGGTACCTCATGTACAATTTGTACAGCAAAAGGTTGATAGTAAGTAGTGTGTCATCTTCAAAGAAGATGTTTTCCCATTTCAAACGATGGTTACTAGGCAATTGCCTCTATTTCCAAATCCTTTATTGAATACACAACATGATATTAACCATGAAGAGTTATATGATGAGATGAATGATATGGAGACAATCTTACCTCAGGAGCAAATATTTCCTGAGATTGACATGCATAATGACATTGCAAACAATGCAGATGATGACAATGCTGATGATGAAGATGTGGGAAACGAAGGTATGGTGAATGAAATTATTGAGAACAATGAAGACAATGAGTTGAATGTTGATAATTCAGTACCTGCTATTACTGAAAAACCAAGACAATCTCTTAGGTCCTCAAAACCTCCCATATGGATGAAAGATTACATTACACAGGTCTCAGACACTGGTCAGTCTTATTCACTAGGGAAATACATTTCATACCAGGATGTATCTTCTAGTTATGCAGTATACCTATCAAAATTCTCAACTGAAACTGAGCCGAGAAACTATGAAGAGGCCATTAAAGATAAAAGGTGAGTTGATGCAATGAAGTTGGAGATCCAAGCCCTGGAAGAAAATGGTACTTGAGAGGTGGTTAAACTGCCAGCAGGAAAATCTGCAATTGGATGTAAATGGGTTTTTAAGATCAAGTATCAAGCTGATGGGAAGATTGAAAGATTCAAGGCTAGGTTGGTAGCAAAGGGGTACAATCAAATTGAAGGTATTGATTATCAAGAAACATTTTCACCAGTGGTAAAAATGGTGGCTGTTAGAGCTATAGTCTCTTTGGCTGCTGCTAAGCATTGGATCATTCACCAAATGGATGTGTTTAATGCTTTCTTACAAGGAGATTTATTTGATGAGGTGTATATGGAATTGCCTAAGGGGTTCAAAATGAAAGGGGACAACATGGTTTGCAAGCTAGTTAAGTCTCTTTATGGCCTTAAACAAGCATCTAGACAATGGAATGCAAAATTTACTACTGCTTTGTGCAGTTAGGGTATATACAAAGTCATTTGGACTACTCCTTATTCACCAAGAGAAGAGGTGATGGAATAGTCATTGTTTTGGTCTATGTGGATGATCTTTTGGTCACAGGAAATGATGCAAGTTTGATAGAAGAAACCAAGCATGTACTGCATAGTCACTTCAAGATCAAAGACTTAGGAGAATTGAGGTATTTTTTGGGAATTGAATTTCTTAGATCCAGCAAAGGGATAGTTATGAATCAAAGGAAATATACTCTAGAGATAATCTCTTAGGTGGGCTTAGCTGCTGCAAAACCAGCAATGGCACCATTAGAATTTAACATGAAGTTAACTAGTGTGGAATTTGATGAAGGCATTATCACTACTGATGATTTGTTTCCAGATGTTAACAAATATCAGAGGCTTGTTGGGAAATTGTTGTATTTGACAAACACTATGCCAGATATAGCCTTTGCAGTGCAATCCTTGAGCCAGTTCATGCAGAAGCCAAAAAGGTCATATTGGGATGCAGCATTAAGGGTGATTAGATATGTCAAAACAGAACCAGGTAAAGGATTGTTGATGAGTGCAGACATAAGACATCAGCTTACAGGGTTCTGTGATGCAGATTAGGCTGCTTGCCCAAATACTAGGAGGTCTGTGACTGGTTTCATATTGAAGTTTGGTGATTCTTTGATATCTTGGAAGTCTAAGAAGCAAAACACAGTATCTAGAAGTTCTGCAGAAGCAGAATATAGAAGCTTGGCTACATTAACTGCTGAGATTGTTTGGGTTAATAATTTGTTTCATGAGTTGGGAGTAAAGCTGACAGGACCAACCATCATTCATTGTGATAGCAAGGCAGCTATACAAATTGCTGCTAATCCTGTATTTCACGAACGTACTAAACACATAGAAATCGATTGTCACTTTATTAGAGAGAAGGTGCAGCAGGGATTAATCAGACCTACATACATACATACAAAGGATCAACAAGCAGATGTACTGACTAAGGCTCTGGGAAGACTTCAACATGACACTTTAGTTGGCAAGCTGGGATTCCTGAACTTGTTCAATACATCCAGCTTGAGGGGGAGTATTGGAATTGGCTGATAACATTGTTAATTGTACAGTTAGTTAATTAACCTGTAGCTAATTGTCTACGTGTAAATTAGTTAGTTAGAAGTGTCAGAATTAGTTAGCACAACTAAGTAGTTAGTTTGTTAGATTGTTAAAGTGTATATAAATAGCAGTTCATCATTGTATTTTTTACAGTTTTGAGAAATAAGAATTCTCCTTCAGTTCTCTCGTTTATGGTGTGAGTTTCAATAGTTACCGATTTTCGTCGATAACGCTTCCCATTTGTAACACTAGAACTAAAATTAGGCACGAGAAAAGAAGTGAGTACTAAATAGAGAGTTGCATGTGAGGATTTTATAGAAGAATGAAAAGGGAAATATGATAACAGCGCAAGTTTTTACGCTCACCATATCCCATCAAACACTATTTTTTACGCCAAATTCTATTTTGGTGTAAAATCTACTGATTTAGGATTTCAACTCAATACTATTTTAGTGTGAAAATAATGTCCCATCAAATTTAATGTGATACAATTTATCAACACTAATTTTTTTTTATTAATTATATTATATAATGTTTTTGAAAATATAAATGAAATAAAAATAATAATGTAATAATAAAGAGAGAGAAAATATAAAGAGAATATTATTTTTAGTGTAAAATAAAAGTTATTTGTATTGTCAAAATTTACCTAAAGAATATTTACACGCAATTCTCAATTTATAATCGTTTAGATATATTGTCATTTATCAGAGCACAAAAGTTAGTAATTTTCTTCTGGAATTTTATAAGGGGGTTGGTGGGGGTAACCCACTACCATTTTATTAGCTGTCAACTATTTCTAGTATAAAAAATAATTCAATAATAAATTAAAATTTTCAGATAGCAACAACCCTCGAAAAATAATAAGATCACACGTATCAATTATGTGTGGAACGAATATACATAAACAATAATAACCGCATCGATACAGATAATCTTTAAAATAATATGCACTGTCCATAAGTTTTGTCCTTCATTTTTTTTTCAAGTCAATTATATTTTGGGCTCAATTTTATCAAATTACATATAAAAAAACTATTATTTAATGAACCCAATCTCAGCATAAACTCATAAGGGTACGTATTCGAATTACACAATAACAATTCTGGGAAATAACAATTGTTAAACAACTGAATTAAAGGACAACCAGAACTAGAAAGAGATGAGAGGTCAGATACTCAGAAAGGGAACGAGGGAATGTAGACTTTTCATAACAATTTTCATAAACTGTTCTTTCTCATCCGGAGTCCTTTTACCTAGTTGTTAATTTGGCCTGGGTCCCAAATCAATTTTGGTGAAGGCCTTCCAATTTTGTTACTTCTTTTCGACCCAATAACTAGTTGTGTGGCATTTGTGTAGTTATTGACCTTGGACCGAGGCTGGTTCATAACATAAACTTAACCGCATCACTTATATTTTATTATTTACATATAAATAATAAAATATAAATAAACACGAAAACACAACAATAAAACGATTGAATAAATAATGGAGAAGAAATATTAATATATTATAAACGTTTTTTTTAATGCTGCAATTGTTAGGCGCACGCTGACATGTGCCTTGGCGCATGGCACATGTCAGTGTGCTCCTTACAACCAACAATTTAACGACATTCATCCTTCTATCTAAATATTATCCTATTAGTTTGATCCTCAATTTCTGTTATCCTTTAAAAAAAATTACTCTTTTTTTTGCCTTTTTAACTCCGAACTATAACCATACCCCCATTTTCTTTCTCAATTACGCACACTCACCAATACTCTCACTGGCACATTTCTTTGGCTGGCTGACCACTCCAAAATCACCTACACACACATAAATATATACTCACACCCATTTCATACTCACACAAAAAGTGCACCATTTTTTTTTATTAGACTCTAACCCGCACAACTCTCGTTCACCAAATCACTCTCTCATATTAAAAGCAATGGCGAAATTTGAGATTTTATTAGAGGTATTCAAGATTTAATACATATAAATATAAAAAATAATATTTGACTTATATATTTTATATAATTTTTTATATATATAACATAATTTTTCAATAAAAAGTGTCCGACTGGCTACACTAAACTATATGTGGCTATGCCACTGACTAAAAGACATCAATAGCAGCACACACACATGGAATATATATACACAACAAACATAGAGGGACACACCATGCATCTGGACACAATATTTTAAAACTTTCTTGCTCATTATTTCAAATCATAATCACATTATTGCACTCACGTTTTAGGAAAGAAAAAAACAACACACACGCACAAGAGCAGGAAAATAGAGTAGGAAAAAAAAAACGCAGAGAGAAAGACATCAAGAATTAAGTTGGAGAATGACGTTTAATTTGCGGTTTCGAGTTTGCAATTACATATTGTAGTCGTTTTCTCTTTTGTGAATTAATCTTCACAAAAAGTAACTCTTAATTTTCATGTATGATTTAATTTCATGATTATATAAGACGTGATTTCAATATATTATGAAGTTTGCTCAAGTTGTATATGTGTTTAACTTTAACATTTTAATATTGAAATATGTTTGAACCTATATATCATTAAATTTACAGTAAAACTGATATAACATGTGATTATTTCTTACTTATTTAAAAGTCATTTCTATCTTAAATCTTTTATCTCCTGATTTTATATGAGTTGTGTAAATTAGTAAATTACTTATTAAAATAGTGAAATCTTGAATTTGAATTTGGCTCATTAAATTTGCATTTCTAATTTGATGCAATTTAGTTCACCGATTAATTTGGTGCCAAGCTAAAAGTAAAATATTTAATTGTTCTTCGGTAATTGTACTTGATTAGCTCTATATGCTTTAAATAGGTATTGATCTTGTGGTTATTAGATTTATTTTAACTGAGATCTTTTGAAATGTAGAAACGAGAAAGAATTATGGCTCAATTTTGTTATTATCATGTTGTTTTCATTGGGAGAACCACAACAAATGTCAAGACATATAGAGCTTTCAATATTAGATAAGTATAAATTCGATTAAATCTTGTTCCGATAAGAATGCAGTTATGCATTTTTTTTATTATTATTTTTAAAAACTTAAGAATATACGAGGTGACATATCTTGGCCAAAATTTCCTTAGTAATTAACTTTCGTTAATTTAAATCAAGATGTATAGCTAGAAAGAGATTATTAGGAGCGATGTACTCACACAAGAAGACAATTATGCCTCTAACTAAATTGGTGTATGTCAAAATCAAGAATGTGGTGATGCATTTAGATTGAGATGAATAAAAGTTCAACAATAAAAATACGAGCAATTAGATATGACATGTAACACATTTTAATCTAAAATTAGAAAAAGATAGTGCAAGTCGATAAAGCGATTGCGTTAGAATCACTAGACCCGAGGGGTGCGTTATACCTTCCCTCGATCAACAAAATTCCTTACTTGGCCTTTCATTTTTATTTTGCGAAAAAAAATCATTTTCTTTTAATTAAAAATTTAAAAAGATTGATTTCAAAATCGATACCTAATCCACATAATAACTCTCAATAAATAAAATAATTTCTTTTCAATACTATTACTTTAATTAAACAAAAAACTCTTTTAATCTTTCTTTTCTCTTCTCTTATTAATAAAAAAAAATATCTTCCGCCTATCCCGGGGGCTTTGAGAAGAAGGGGTGTGATAGTGCTTACAACATTGCAATTTATCACCGTATTTTCTATCAATAAAATTTTGTCAAAATTGAGCAATAGATTTTGGTTTATAATTCAAAAAAATTAATTTTTAATTATGATTTTTAATTTATTTTTATCTTTTTGACTTAAAAATAAAAGATTTAATTATTTTGTTTTATTTTATACAGAAATACTTTAATGCTATTCTGACTTAAAACACTTAAAATAAATCAATTCAAACTGATCGTTAATTCAACCAATCCCAGCAAAAGGACATTACAATGTGGGTTTTGTAGATAAGATATACAAACACAGTCTACTCGTTGCGTCTCAGTTTTAGTTTGACAAGTACTTGACTAGGCATCAAATCTTTTTCTTTTTTGTACTTTTATAATATTTCAAAATTACTATATTGATAAGAGTGAGTTGTTAGGATAATAATTATTCTTTATTTTCAATTATATAATTTTAAGTTTAAGTTATTAAGGAAACAAAAAGATAGGAGCTCCTAGAGAAGGAATAACAAATATTTTTTAAAGCAAGAAAATACTGTATTTATTAGTGTTAACATGTCATTGTCAATATTATGAGAAAATATCGCTAAAAATGTTGTTTTTTTCTTAAAGAAAATCAAAAATATGAATGTAAAATTTAAAAGGCAAAAGCGTGGTATATATAAAAATAGAACGGACAAGTAGCAAAATCGAAAATGGCTACTACTCAAGCAATTGGATGCCAACTTTGTTTTGATTAATAATCATCACTTGATAACGACAAATATGGCAAACGGTATTTTTAATTAGAGGTAGGGGTGGGTGTTTTGGTATTCGATTCGTGATTTTTAAATTTTGGACTCGATAATTTGGTAATTGATAATTAAAAGTAGATATCAAATACAGTTAAATATTGATACGGTACTAATCGGTAAATCAAATTTTGATTTGGTACGGTATTCAATAATATTGTATTGAAGTTGTAGCCGATTGTATTACAAAGTTAATACTATTGCTTCAAATATTTTAATTCTTCTATGTGGAGGTACGATATAATAGAAGATCAACAAGTAAGAAGATATCAAGAAATGTAAATTGATAGAACTATATATAAGATATATGTATTTGAATTGTTTATGTTTAGTAATTAACTTTCTCTATTGACTTGTACTAATGAGTAATGAACTTGTTGATGTATATATTTCATTAAGTAAATAATTCGATATTCTCAATAGACCAAATATCAAGTGATACTAATGTCTCATTCTAAATTCAAACTTGAATACCATAGTTCTAAAATTTTATTCCTGGACATTATATCGAATTAGCGAATATCAACTTATCAAAAAAAATTGATTCAATTTGATAATTCAATTTTCGATATTTTATATACAACCCTAATTAGGGGTCCATGATTTGTTTTGGATTATTCTCTACCTATATAATAATTGAAAAAGAAAATACATAATTACCCTCTTCAATTATAACTTTTTTTTTAAAAAAAAAAGACACAAAAATTCGTCTGTTTTATATGATTATCAATTAAGTAAAAAATTATTTTATGTATCAATCTTTACATCTCTGACAATTGGTGGAGTGACAACTAGTTTTGGTATGTTGGGGATAGTATTATTGATGAATCCAATGCCTACATTGCATTTGCAGGTTAAAGAGTAATTGAACAAACATTGAATAAAACAGTACCCAAAGATTATACTTATCTCCGAAGGGTTTATTGAACCTAATTGTACCACGTAATCTTTTAAAAAACATGTTGAGTGAGTTATTTAAGCTCCATGCATTTATTCCTTTGAATTAAAAGTCAAGCAAAATTAAGTAGAGCAAAATATTCAATATCTTTTTTGTGTTTGTAGCAAAAAATAATTAGTTTATTGAAATCAAAGTAAATAAGATAATAATAACCTTTTCTTTAGTGATAGAAGATCGAATTGTAGAAAGAATCAAAAGTAAAGTTGAGGATAACTTTTTTTTTAAAACCTTAATACTCCTTCAACAATTTAAAGTGATATAAATATCACATATTTAAGTCAATTCCACCTATATAAGAAAGAAGGTTCAATTACACACCAATTATTGCTTGTCGTGTGTCAAATTTTTATAATTTTCTAATCTTTGTTTCTTTTTCTTATTTTTAATAATTTATTTTCCTATCATTCTTCAATTTTGCTTAACCCCAATCCTTTGCTCCTCTTCCCTCAGGGACGGCCCCATGTTCCTCATAAAATTTTACTGAGTGTGTATATATTAATGAGTAAATTTTAGGTTTAGCAAACATAAAATCATATTAACGTTTTATAGCTATAGTTTTGCTATTTACTCTCCATAGCAAACTAACATCAAATTTGTATAAATCGTAGGCAGGCATCTCGTTTGTATAAAAGCGCAGCGATTGTATATGTATATCGGTTAGATAATTGTATATATTTAACTATTATGTATATGTATTAATGATTGTGTTTGTATATCTGCATACAATTTGAATTTGTATACAATTGATTCGAAATAAAACATTTGTTCTCTATCTCTCGCTTTATACAACACAAATTATACATTGTAGTTTGTATAATTTGTGTTTGTATAAAGCGAGAAAGAGAGAAAGGCAAAAGAGAACTGGCTGGGAAAGATTTGTATTTGTATAATTATAAGTGTATATGACGAAAATATATATATATATATATTTGTATTTGTATATACAGTTTTCTCTCGCTTTATACAAACACAAACACAATTTATACATTTGTATTTGTATAAAGTGAGAGAGGCGAGGGAGAGTGGTGAGCGAGATTTCTGGGGAGAGAGATCAATGACAAAGTGTTTGCTACGAATTAGAATTAAATAAAACTATGGTTATAACATTTATTTTGAATTAATAATTTGCTATTTCATACAATTTTCTTATATATGAAGAGATATATTAAATGAAATGACATTATTTGACAAAAGTTATCTGTTGGCATGTTGATTTTCTTCCTACATAAACCTAGTCTAAATCAATAAGTCAAAGGATATAGCCTACTTATATGAGTGATAATTAAACTTTTATCTTTCCTTTTATAAACATTGACACCATTTTTACCTCCACTGTATTTGCTGGAGTGGCCACCATTGCTATAACACTAAAGAGACTCACACGCTAACACTAACACTGAAAGAAAATTTATACTAAAAGAAAAGGCAGAAGTCGAGCAAAGTGTGACTTCATACAAAAGATAATATTTTTAAAATCACTTCATATTCATTTGTTTTACAATTTTTAAATTCAGATATTGTATTAGAATCGTAATAGAGTAATTGTTCCTATTTTCAGCTTTTCTGGAATTAGGTAAACCTTAAATAAATTTAACTCCAAATTAAAGATAATTCAGAGATAAGAGTGTAGTTCTTTAGGGTGCATTATTTATGATCTGAATTTTGTTGAGATTCATTTTATTAGTAAAAATTAAGACCTTTATTTATGTAGAAGTGTAAGTCGTAATTTTTCACTTTTACAAGTCGGATGATTTTCACGTGCAAATACAATATTTATTAAATTACTTCTCTTCATCAAAAAAAGAAAATCCATCCTCTAAGATTGACTAACTGGAGGTGGCTTCGACCATTTCTCAACTTGCGTTGTAGCTTTTTTAGCCTGCAAAAAAAACATGCACCACTATAGTAATTCTTATTATTAAAATATTTATGGTTTCATAAAATGGAAAAACAAATTTCAAAATTTTGCATTTTCATGAAAAAAAGATATTAATTACTACAATAGTAGTATAGTACCTCTTTCTCCCAATCACAACGATATGTTATAAAAGCCAGTATTATCGTCTGTAAAGCTGTCCCTCCAAAAATCATTCCAGCCCACAATCCCTGTAATTTCCATTTTTCACTTGTAAGTTATAACCACAAATAATAAACTCTAATAGAAATTGTCACACAATTATTTTCTTAAGATATCTAAATATAATAATGAATGAGTTTCCGTTTAATGCATTGATGGTTGTTACATAGTGCAATATTATGTAATTATTTGTCTATATATTCTCCATGTTGTATCGAATAATGATAGAAAAAAGATACTCCGTAATTAATTATCTTGAGCAAATAATTTCTCATGCTATCTTATGGTATCAGAGTAATCAACGGACTCGTTGTCTAAGTCGTCAACCACAACGAGACCAACATACCTCAAGACCAGTGTGGAGAACCACACCGAAAAGAATTCCTAGAGGAACTCCAACGATGTAATAACAACCTAGATTAATATAAGCCACTTTTGACTGCCATCCTGAACCAACTGCAACCCCTGTAACAAACAAGGCATCTTTCTTTTACTGATCGATCGTCAATGTATATAAGTTAAAATTTTAAAATATTAATATAATTACCGGATAAAACAGGTTGAACACTGTTTAGAAGAATGGTAAAAGTAAGGAGGTAAGAGATCTTGTTGACAGCTTTTAGAACATCAAAGTTTGATGAGAAGAATAGAGCAAATTTATCTTGATATATCATTATTAGTATACAAAATATTAGCCCTATCATTGTAGAGTATATCACTGATATCGCTGCTGCGAATTTTGCCGCTTTTCCTCTTCCAGCACCTAGCTCATTCGCCACTCGTACGCTGCAAAATTAATTTAGCGACTTTAGTATAGTAAAATTATAATACATGCACATAACTGTGAAATTAACAAGTAGATATGTAGACTTGTAAAATTAAGATGGTATCTTTCAAGGATCAATCAATTAAGTATGTATTAAACTCGAATATCTTATTACCAATCTGCCCAAAAATGAGAATAAGAGAATATATTTTATTTTATATAAAAGAAAAGAAAAGTATTGTACTTAATTACCCGGTGGCAGCGAAGAAAGCAAGTGGTATCATCATCTCCCAACCATTAATATTCATGCTGCATTAATTAATTCTCCCATAATTACAATAAGAAATTAAAAAGACATTCAAAGAAAAGTATTGCAATAAATCATTCCATGTTTGATTTAATTTTATAAAAAACTCTTTTAAATTTGTGATATAAAAGAAAAATCACTACTATATTATAAATCATTTTAAAAAAAAAAAGTTAAAAAGACTTACCAGATGGACAACGCATCAAGAGTTAACGTGGCATTGTGCAAATACCCTGTCATCAATATCAATATCCTATAGTACCAGTTCTCCAAGCTACAAACAGTTTCAAATAAAATAAATACTAATAACAATAATAAATCAATGTTAAGATTAATCGGATAGAATTGACTCATCTTCATTTTTCTAAATATTTTTTAGTCATGATTAAAATAATTAAATACTTTCATATATTTGTGAGGAAGTAATTGGTAACTAAATTCAATTTACCAAAGCATGACACCAGCAGCAGCGGAGAGTCGAAAAAATTCCCAAAGTCCCGAAAATGCTTGTATCGAAAACCCACTCCACGTTTCTGGACACCCACCGCATGCGGCGTACATAAACATCCCTATAGTCAGCAACCACCACGATATGTCCAGTGCTACGGCGGCTCCAACTATCCCCAAATTCAGTTTGTACACAAACAACCAACTGATCGCAGTGTGAATCGCCAGCACTGCCAGTGAAACCCAGGCGATAACCACCGTCTTCAATTGACTCTGCAGAAACCTCTGTATCGTAAATTGAAAAGCAAAGCTGAATTGCAGCGGAATAAACCACAACGCCACTACCCCTGACAGCTCTACGACGTCGTTTGGTTGACCCAGCGCTTTCAAAATTGGGGTAGCGAATATGTACATAGGAAGGAGAAGGAAACAACAGAGGATTAGAACGATCCATGATCTCTGCATGTATATTCCTAACATATGGTGCTTTTTTGCTCCATAAGCTTGTCCGCATAAGGTTTCTAATGCACTCGCCATCCCTAACTACATTTACATGTCAGAAATTACACACAGAAAGTCAGAAATTTTGATGGAGAAGATTCAATAGAACTCTTGTCTCTGTTTTCTAATTATGCAGATAAGGAAAAATAATTTGAAATTTGAATGAAATTGATGGAGGGATTGCCACTTATAACATCTTTTAAAAGAAATTAGATTGGGACTTTGTTTAAACATAATATTCTAATAATTGTCAAGATTAAACATTTAATTGAGAGATCATTAGAGTATACACTATTAACTACATTTAAAAGTCTAAGTTAAAAATTGTTGGAATATATATTTTTAACTATGGAATATATATAATATTGGCCATGTATTTATTATAGAACAATTATTTATGCAATTTTAATAGATCATATATTCATTTATGTGTCGATTTACTTTTGGTAGATAATTTAATGTATAGAGTTTTAGTTTATACACATATCATTAAATCACTGATTCTTATAAGTACAAAGTTTTTTGTTCAAAATTTAGGATGAAAATTGAATGAGTCATCGGTATGATTGTAAAGATTAAATATAATTTATCTTGATTATGGAGACAATGTTGTTCCGACTTCATGTACTAGCAATAGATGTTTTAAAGTGACAGATAAAAATGTATTTTATAATCTGTTAAATGTACTAATATTCTCAATCCTTATATAACTATTATGATATCTATATATTAATTATCTTTTTAATTTATTAAAATGTGAGATCCTGAGATGGACCAGTATATCTAGTAGATTGGATCATAATAATATATATTGCTAAAATAATAAGTTAGTTGATGGAATCCATGAATTGATGATATGTCTTTTTGAGAAGCTTATAATATTTTATTGTGTCAAATGCTGTAAGTGGTTAAATAAATCCGACATATGAAATAACTTAAGCAATAATGTTCAAAATAAAAAATTAATCATTGAATTAAATTCATTAGTAATTTAATTTATTGATTAGTAGTTGTAACCTTAACATGGAAATTACGCAAGTGTTTAATAGAGAATTTTGAAATTCATATTAAAATTTAAAAAAATTAGTGAAATAATTTATAACTTATTATGCTAAGAATAATTCAGTTAATTATTTTAATTATTTCTATAATAGAGAGCCTCAAAAATTAATTTTGCCATCCTGCAATACTCATATTTAACTTGAACTCAACATTCTATTTCGGGAAAGAAAAATTGCTTTCAATTTGACTGTTAATAAGTATTTTATACATACTTGTCCACCAACTATTGAGAGATCAGTTGGACTGTTAACTATTAGAGATAAAATATTGTAGAAGAATGTAGTAGGACTTAGCTTCAAGAGATCTACTCACGCTTCAAAACGTGATTTTTGAATAATTTAAAAAAAATCATGTTTTCTAACATAATCGTATATGTTCTAGTATAAACGTATGTGTTATCGATTATTCATATAAGCAATATATTTCTAGAATATTTCCGTTTTACATATGTTTTCCAACAAAAGCAACTTTTGAATCAGTTCTTCTCGTGTTACGTAATGAGAAATTTAACGATTTTCATATACAACTTTATCCTAAATGCTTGATGGAATATAATTTTTTGACGATGGTGAATATGCAGATAAGGAAATAATGTGAAATTTGAAAGAAGCTGAGAGGATACATACAATAAGGCCAAAGCTGAAGCCAACAATGACGGTATTAGAAATGGTGATAGCAGCAAGTTCAACTTCACCAATGTGACCAGCAAAACCTTGAGTAATAATGTTCATCGTGTAAGTCCCTATACGGCTAAAGATGGTTGGACCAACGATGTGCCATAATTTTTTTGTTTCGATCCATACTCTTGTTTTCATATCCTTATCATCTTCATCCTCCCTTCTTTCAATTTTATTCTCCGGCAACCAGTTGGCGGAGGTCACCTCCGCCAACAACAATGGTTGCCGATTTTCATCGATAACGCTTCCCATTTAATTTGTAACACTAGAACTAAAATTAGGCACGAGAAAAGAAGTTTGTACGTACCAAATAGAGAGTTGCATGGGAGGAATTTATAGAAGAATGAAAAGGGAAATATGATGACTCTGCAAGTTTTTTAATTGGATTCGTTTGGTTTTTCTGTTTTAAATTATTCATCCAATTCACTCCACCTCAATTTAATGATTTTTTTTTTATCAAACTTGACGTTTTACATTATTTTTAATTTAACTTTTAATAAACAAGTTAGTGATTTTAATATTTTTTAATTATATTTTAGTTCTATGATTCTATCTATTTAAAAAAAATTATATTTTTATGAGTTCAAAATAGTTAACTAATATTTTTATTGTTATATATATTTTATTTGTTTTTTTAAAAAAATAAATTAAAATCACCCCACTAATTCTAATTTCTCTCACCAGAACCACCCTGCACTCATCATAATTATTCACTCTCACATACTAACAGCTTGTTTGGAGGGTTGTTATTGTATTATATTGTATTGTTAGTTTAAATATTGTTACTTGAATTTACTGTACTGTATCGTTTAAGTTCATCGTTAGATAATGACAAAAAGATTTATTTTATGTAATGATCGATTTGGTATGATCGCGTCGTTATCTTAATATTTTTTTCTCATTTTATCTTTATTAATTAAATATTTAGTAATTATATTTCATCTTTTACCTTACCTTTTCATAGTAGCTCTATCTCGTACCCGACTTTTCTTGTAGGTTTATCATTCAAATTTTGGATGTATGACATTATGTAACAATGAAGAATGGCACAATCTATTCAAACACCATATTCATTAAATAAATACAGTACGATAAAATACAACACAATATAATATATTATGAAACAATACGTAACGTGAACCATCCAAACAAAGTATAAAGATACCAATAGGAGCAGCACACACACAGTATAAAACTAAGATAGGAAACTCCCCATTTTTTACTTTTAAGTAAGTAAGACTCTGTCCTCTTCCCTTTCGACATCAAGATAATTGACGAAGATGGTGTTTTGAACATTTTCACTGAAGTCGACAAGATAAACATCTACCCAATATACCAGCAATCCATACACAACAAACGTAGATGGACATACCATGCATGATGCATCTGGACACAATTTTTTAGAACGTT